>JAULKL010000015.1:2378620-2391047 GCA_032355745.1 Rubia rechingeri
AGATATTTTTATGCTTGTACAAATATCTCCAATATTATTGACCATATCACATACAACAAAATCTTAAAATTTAATAAAAATATCTACATACAAATATCTACAGCAACTGATTTTGTGATTGACAACCCGATAAACTTGTATGAATTTAATTGTTCAATTGAATTCAGTATAGTAGTACTATATGCATTTCTATTTTCGTGTAAATTCTTTTCATTATGTCATTGAAATTCATGTTTGAATACAATTGTTTAGTTGAATTCAGTACTCTAGCATATTAGATATTTTTATGCTTGTACAAATATCTCCAATATTATTGACCATATCACATACAACAAAATCTTAAAATTTAATAAGCAGGATTTTTTTCATTTAGTGAATATTATTATTTTTAAATGGAGAGGGCGCTATTAGAGAATGCGCACCCTAATAAAATAATTTTCCCCCATTTTGTGGCAGATTTTTTACGTCGATATTATATATAAAAAAGGAGAGGAATAATTTAGAGAACGCGTCCTTTATTTGATCTTTTTTTATTTATCGTTCGCAATTTTGCAGTAAGATATTTTTGGTTAAACTGACTCTGTTATATTAGTTAGTTAGCTAGCTTTCCATGTATATATAATAGCCTGAGTTGTACAGATCAAATCACGTTTTTGAGACCTCATTTTGAATCCAGAAAATTTTCTCCCAAAATACTCAGTTTTCCTTTTTCAGTTTTATGCCTTTTGCTGAAATACAAGCTAAGTTTCAGCTTGTTCTACAGTCATCATCATGTTGTGGACCCGAGAATCCTTCGTTCAAGAATTCGAGTCCGTGATGTTTGACTCCACCCTGGGATACTTCCTTCGCCACCTCCTCCCGGATGGCATGCCGGAGCGCGGCATCGCTTACGCGCTCGCCCGCATCCTCAGGGGAGTCCAGGTCATCCAGGCCGAGAGCGGAGATGCGTGCCCTGTCGTCACCTCCGACCATGTCCTCTTCCTCTAGAAGATGTGGCAGTGCCACCGCACTCCGCTCGGGTGCCGCCTCATCTACCACCGCAACTTCACCGTCGCGCCCGGCGCCGATGACCCGGGACGGCCCCAGGCCGGGCTGTTCGGGGTCGGCATTCTCGCGCTGGAAATGGCGTACGACTCCTTGCTAGAGAATATCACCCCCAGCAGATTATAACCATCGCGGATAATCTGATGAGGATACTGACTCAGAAGGTGGATTTACAGAGTACAAATGGCCCCAAGAAGATCAAGAAGCTTCCGGCGCGGCTTGAATGGCTGCTCGATGAGGCTTACGTTAGCCGCCGCGCGAGGAAGCTGGCGGCGAAGAAGAACGCCGGCGGGATTGTGAAGATTTTCCGGGAGGTTGAGAGTATTGTAGCGTCTTTGGCGGTGACTGAAGCGAGATCGTTCTCCAGGAATTTTCTGGAAGTTGTGATGAGATGTCTTGATAGAGAACAGCCATTGTCGATCGTACAGATACTTCAGCTTCCGTTCTTTCTTCAATGAACAGATTAAGAGTTTCGTGCGTATACAGTATATGTATACGTCGAGAACAGTTACAATGAATTCATTTCCTGGTTTATGTCGGCGGTCTGACGTTGCCTACTTTGCAGTTCTAACATGGTCGGAGTTTTTGTCACATATTAAGATGGTAATCCTAGAAAGTAATTGAGTTCCTCGTGTCAATTTTGTGTGTGTGTGTGAAACTTTCGTTTCTTGACTTTTTGTTGTTTTACTTTTTACTGAAAGTCGTGAAGTTTGTTCTTTGTCATGATGTGAGTGAGGTTAATAATTGCTGTGAAATTAATTTTGGCTTTGTGAGGTTGTTTTGACCTGAGTAAAGAAAACGGTAGTCAGTTAAAAGTTTGTTCAAGTACATGTTTTTGCTTTGTAACAAATATATGTTCGGTAAAAAATATAGAATCATTGTACAGTTTTGAAAAATTGAGAGTATACTTACACTCAACAAGAAACTGGGGCATAAATACACTTTTCCCTAAAAGTTACCGAAAAAATAAAATTAGTAAAATCAATTGCATATGATCTTTTTTACTTAACGGTGAGATCGAAAGAGTATTGCTAAATTAAGAACGGTGTCACTGGCAGATGCTTTTAAAGAAATCGCATAGTCAAAAAATTCCTTCCAACTTTTCCGAAAAGAGAATTGTAAGAGTAAGACTACATATGTTACTAATAAAAGGAGCAAAAATGATCCTTTGCGACTTTTTTCCGATAATTGAAAGACTGAAAGTGCATTGCTATGTTGAGAACAGTATCAATTAAAATGAAAAATTCCTTGCAACCTTCCCGAAAAGAGGACTGTGAGAGTAAGACTCTTGTTGTTACCTTACAACTATATATTGCTAAACTAAAAGTCAGCAAAAACGACACTTTGCGACTTTTTTTCCGATAATTGAAATACCGAAAGTGTATTACTATGTTGAGAACAAGGTTAATTAAAATGGAAAATTCCTTGCAACCTCTTAGGAAAGAGGACTGTAACAATATAATCTTTTCAGGGTCATTTTCGACAATTTCAAAGTCATGTGCTAAGTATAAAAATGAATCCCTTAAAAATATTATCAAATAAAATTATTACTATAGATTTCCTTTTTCTATATAAAATATAGATATTCGAAAAAACATAATAATATACTGTACAATATATCCCAGATAAAATGGCTCAGTTGTTTTTTCACAGTTGTCAATGATCATGTTTGACCATTAATATATCTAGCTATTTCACAATCTTCAATGGCTCAATTGCTTTTTGCGTAATCTTAATATTTCTTGCTACCTTGTAGAAAAGAGGATTGTATAATCTTTCCCGTACCTTGCAATTTTCCGTTACCAAAAATAAAAAGTCATAAATACGATGCTGCGACTCTTTTTCGGAAAGATTATTGCTAAGTTAAAAACATGTCCATTAAAATGGTAATTGCTAAAAAGAATTCTTTTCAAAGAAATTGAATAGTCATAATTTTCCTTTGTATCCTTGTAGAAAAGAGGACTGTAGACTATTTTCCCCATATCCTGTAACTTTCCTTTACCAAAAACAAGAAGTAGTAAGTGCGATGCTTTGCAAAAAAATAATCCCGGTAACTAAAAGATAAAAAGTGTATTGCTTATTTAAGAACATGTCAATTAAAATGGAGGTGCTTTGAGGACTTCTTTTCATATATTGTATAGTCAGAATATTTCTTAAACCTTGTAGAAAGGAGGACCGTAGACTCTTTCCCGCATCCTGCACCTTTCTGTTACCAAAAACATGAAGTCGTAAGTACGCCGCTGAAAGACCAAAAGTGTATTGCTAAGCTAAAAAAATGTCAATTAAAATGACAGGTGGTTTGAGGACATCTTTTCAAAGAAATTGTGTAGTTGGAATATTTCTTGTAACCTTGTAAAAAAGAGGATTGTAGACTCTTTCCCTTATCATGCAACGTTCCGTCACCAAAAACAAGAAGTCGTAAGTACGCCGCTTTGCCACTTTTTTCTCGGTATCTGAAGGACCGAAAGTGTATTACTGAACTAAGAACATGTTTATTAAAATGACAGATGTTTTAAGGACTTCTTTTCAAAGAAATTACATAGTCAGAATATTCTTTGTAACCCCGTAAAATTAAGACTCTTGTTGTTACCTTACAACTACATACTATGTTGTAGGCAGCAAAAATGTTGTCAGAATATTAAAAGGCAGCAAAAATGAGCCTTTGCAATTTTTTTCCGGTAACTGAAAGACTGAAGGTGCAATGCTATGTTGAGAACATTGTCAGTTAAAATGGAAAATTCCTTGCAACCTTCTCGAAAAGAGATCGTGAGAGTAAGCCTCTTGTTGTTACCTTACAACTATCTGTTGCTAAACTAAAAGGCAGCAAAAACGATACTTTGCGACTTTTTTTCGATAACTGAAAGAGTGAAAGTGTATTGCTATGTTGAGAACAATGTTAATTAAAATGAAAAAAAATCCTTGCAACCTCTTAGAAAAGAGGACTTTAACAATATAATTTTTTCAGGGTCGTCTTCGACAATTTGAAAGTCATGTGCTATGTATAAAAATGATCCCTTGAAAATATTATCAAATAAAATTGTTACTATAAAATATAGATATTCGAAATAACATAATAATATACTCTCTGTTCCAGATAAAATGACTCAATTATTTTTTCACAGTTTTCAATGATCATATTTGACCATCTATATATCTAGCTATTTCACGGTCTTCAATAGCTCAATTAATTTTTACGTAATCTTAATATTCCTTGCTACCTTGTAGAAAAGAGGATTGTATAATATTTCCCGTACTCTGCAATTTTCTGTTACCAAAAATAAAAAGTCATAAATACGATGCTTTGCGGCTCTTTTTTTCCGGAAAGTGTATTGCTAAGTTAAAAACATGTCCATTAAAATGGCAATTGCTTTAAAGAATTATTTTCAAAGAAATTAAATAGTCGTAATTTTCCTTTGTATCCTTGTAGAGAAGAGGACTATAGACTATTACCCTTATCCTGTAACTTTCCTTTACCAAAAACAAGAAGCAGTAAGTACGATGATTGCAATTTTTTCCCGGTAACTGAAAGATAGAAAGTGTATTGCTTAGCTAAGAACATGTCAAAAAATGGAGGTGCTTTGAGAACTTCTTTTCAAAGAAACTGTGTAGTCAGAATATTTCTTGAACCTTGTCGAAAGGAGGATTGTAGACTCTTTCCCTTAGCCTGCACCTTTCCGTTACCAAAAACAAGAAGTCGTAAGTACGACGCTTTGTTTTTCATTTTTTTCCGGTAACTGAAAGAACAAAAGTGTATTGCTAAGCTAAGAACATGTCAATTAAAATGACAGATGGTTTGAGGACATATTTTCAAAGAAATTGCGTAGTTGGAATATTTCTATTAACCTTGTAAAAAAGAGGATTGTAGACTCTTTCCCTTATCCCGCAACGTTCCATCACCAAAAACAAGAAGTTGTAAGTATGACGCTTTGCCGTTGTTTTCCAAGTAATTGAAAGACCGAAAGTGTATTGCTGAACTAAGAACATGTTTATTAAAATGACAGATGCTTTAAGAACTTTTTTCAAAGAAATTGCATAGTCTGGATATTCTTTGTAACCATGTAAAAAAGAGGACTATAAACTCTTTTCCTTATCCTGCAACTTTCCGTGACCAAAAATAAGAAATCGTAAGTATGACGCTATGAGTATTTTATTTTATTTTTGTAATTGAAAGACCGAAAGTGTATTACTAAACGAAAAACATGTCAATTAAAATAGCAGATGTTTTTGATGACTTCTTTTCAAAGAAATTGCGTGGTCAGAAAATCCCAATAAGCTAAATGACAATTAAAATTTTAAAACCAAGCTAGGTAACATAATATCGTTCTTTAATTTAGCTACAATTTCCCTTTTATTGCCCTAGTTATCATGAACCTATTTGCAATGTTGCTAAAAGGGCCCAATTTCCCCAAGTCCAACGGTCATGATTTTGGAAGGGGCTGTCCAGTAAGAAACGACCTGAAAAGTTCAAAGCCAACCCTAGGCTTCAAAAGTGGCACTTCGTGACCCGCTCCTCGTACTGTTGCAAATGTCAACCCCTTGTAAACCTCTGTCCATCCTCCCACCTTACATAATGGGCAAAAACACGATTATAAAGTTGGCCAACTATAAAAGATCGCACAATAAAATTAGATTCTATCATAAAATTAATTGATACAAGCGTTACTGACCTGTTTCTTGATGTACCAAGGATACCATGGAATGACTGTATTCAGCTTGAGTTGCTCCAAGGCATAACGTGTAGCGGTAACAGGCACAACCGAGTCTACATCGCCGCTGCAATAACACACGCAACCTTAATCAACAAAACCGTGACAGATAATGTACTAGTACTAAACTAATGTATGATGCAGATGGTGAATTGCTAACCTGAACACCCAAATCCTTAAACCAGCTGCGATCATTTCGCGATAAATTGGAAGTACAGAGTTATCCGTGTCATTCCAGTTCCGATTCAATGTCTCGCTACAAATACAAAGCATCCATTAACAGCTGATTTGAACGAATCTTCACGAAAATGCCACAGTTGATTACTTTACCTGCAGGCTGTCCATTTGTATGGAATCCCTGTCGTGTTAGCATGCATCGCTTTCTGAACATCGGGCATGTTGTAGTAAATTTCAGCGTATTTTTCAGTACAAGGATCGTATCCTGAGTACTGCCTCACCATCTGCATAAACACCAAACCTTAATCATCAAACTGAAGAAATGTTGCATAACTAATGTACACAATGTGGCTGCAAACGTTTGATGCATCTACCGAGAATGGATGGTGTGGTAAGCGCATCGCGTGTCTTGTTGTTCTGCGACTGCCTTCAGTTTGGTTACAAGGAGGAGCATAGATGTTGTACTGATCAATGTTGCCAAATTCTTTATCCATGGCGTAATAGTACAGCGATTCGCATTCATCCGACTCCTTCTGTCGCTTGAAGTCACAAGTGTTAACCAACTGCTTGTAAGTTTTGTCTGAGATCATAGCATGGCTCCACCAATATGTCACGGTTCCCAGGTTGTCGTAATAGCTATCAGTAACTGCATTTCCAACCTACGAACAAACATATTCAATCAACAATCTTATGATTGATGTTAAATTAGGCAATGAGAAATCAAACATACCATGAATCCCTTAAGATGAATTGGGCTCTTGGACTTGGCATTGTGGTTCACTATTGCACTAGCCAGCTGAGGGACATAATGGCCTGCGTAGCTCTCTCCGGTGAGATAAACATCCTGTTTCTTGTAGCGCGGGAATCGGTCCATCCATCGGGTCAGAAACTTGAGAGAATCCTCAGCTGGAAACAAAATATGACAATTTTGTCAGAACGAATCTGATAGTGTTACATGATACGACGGAAAAAAACAAGTTTGCAATTTAGTCGGTCAACGGATACACCATATCATATGTAACAGGCGCCTAAGACGTTACGGTTCATTCAATATGTTTTAGGCCTAAAATTTTAAACACACTATCAGCAGTTCTGTCATTACCGGTCCGGTGGTCGCCGGTGTTGAGCAGATCGGAAGAAGTGTTGGTGTAAGAGAAACCGACGCCGGCCGGAGTTTCCAAAAACAGCAAGTTAGCCAATTTGTTCCACGAGAACTTGTTGAGGTACAAACCCGAAGCAGTTTTGTTTATCCTAAACGGTCTGATTTCTTCCGATGCGCCATATGCAACTGAAGAGCACCCGGGACCTGGAATTGTTCATCAACAACAAAACAAGGTCAATTACTTGGAGATACCAAACCAGAGCAATGATTGCTAGAGATAAGCATATTGACGTTGTTTTCACAGAGGTCATAATCAGAAGGCGGAATAAATGATGAATTATCAAGAGTTGCTATCGGGCAATAAAGCATGCAAACGTAAATGCGTCTGTCTAGCAGTAGCTACAGGGTAGGGACGACCAACCAATCACTTCATCTGTGATTTTGGAATCATGGGGTTTCCAGTTTTTAACGTTTTCGTCGGTTGCTGTGATAATTTTGGTTAGTTTTGTCGTAATTTGACCAAGAGTGCAAAATTTTGACCAGATAATCAACCAAATTCTGGTTGAATGGATATGTCCAAGTTCCAACCATATTCATTTATATAAAAAAAACTCTTAAAACTTCTTTACTAAATTCAAAATGTAGAGTATACAGCTTTCTGAAGTAAAAACAAATTAACCAAACCATAAGAAAGGCCACACTCATAGAATCCACATTGAACTCTAATTATGAGATTCATGGAGAAATATCAGTAGAGGTTAATGTAAAATGCAAATATTTTCACCTATTGAGCCTTACTATTTCATCTCCTCTGTTATAAAATTTGTATTACAGCTCAAGAAGAAGACATTTTTTTTTCAGTTGTAAGAGAAAAAAAGTCGCATGAAAATTAAGGTACTGTACCTCCATTAAGCCAAACAACCAAAGGCTTAGACAGGGGATCTTCAATAGCTTCCGTGAGCCAATAGAACAGGGCTCTTCCGGCGACTTCGTTCACCGTCACATACCCTGAGTACTGCCGGAACGACACTTCCGGCTGGCCGGGAAGAGCCGTTATCCGATCAGCTTCGGCTTTTCCGGCGGCCGCCTCCTCCGGATTTCCTCCGTGATGACCGGCTCCTGCAGTCACCAGCAAGAGCGCTAGGACCAGAGAAACCGGGAAAATCTTTCCGGCGGCCATGATCTGCAATTTGGTGGTGAGTTGAGAGCAGCCAGGTAGTTTGAGCCAAGTGCTGCAACAAGTGGGGGTTCGATTGGATTGATGAGTACGTGTGTTTTAAGAAGTTACAGAGTGGTGAGAATAAATAGGAGGGAGAGAGTTTGAGGTGCATTTATTATGAGTATCATGCATGAATCAATCTACACTACGCACGCGCGCCCTGCTCTGCTCGATTTGGCAGAGTTTATAAGTCAATTTGTTTATAAATAAATATTTTTTAGTATTTAATAAAGTATTAAAAGATAGTTTATTTTAAAAGTAGAAACTATATTTGGAAAAAATAGAAATTGATCTCCTGTTTTCAAAATATGTTAGTTTTGCTTATAACCAAAACTCTGTCAAACAGAGTCATAGCCTCCGCCCTCCGTATTCAATTGAGATAAACCGAAGTTGAGCTAAATTTATTAAATCTTAGATGAATTTACGAGAGAGAGTTGTGGAGAGATGAAATGAATTAATAGATTCTGAAGAGATCTAGGTTGAGTTTATTAAAGTTGGACTGAAATTAGATGAAATATATTAAATTGAATTGAGTTTAATTTAAATGAATATAAATATTTTGAACTAAAATGTATTTAAATAATTTAAAATACTGCAGTAAATTTAAATACACTAAACTATTTTTTATTGAAATTAGATGTAGTGTTAAAGTACTAAAATGAACTGAATTCGACAGTAATAAAAGAAATGGCTGCATTGAACCAAATTACAACACAGTGAAAAAAAGCAATAATATTAGCTAATAACCTCATTTTCATTAAACTGAAATTACTTTAATTGATTCAAACTAAACTGAAATGAATGAATTGAATTGGACTAAAATTAACATAGTGGAAAATGATAATAGTAGAGCTAAACGAGTTCATTTTTATGAAATTAGTTGAATTGAATCAAACTGAACTAAACTGGTCTGAATGGAATGGACTGAATTGGACAAAAACTAACACAGTGAAAAACGATAATAATAGAGCTAAACGAGTTCATTTTTATGAAATTAGTTGAACTATAGTAAATTTAACTGAACCGGACTGGATTTAACAAGATTAAAATAAAGTGCAAGAAAATGACTTAATTGAACTAAAATTATACCCTTGTAAAATTTATTATGAGAGTGTTTTAATGTTATTTGATATTTTAAACACAATTGGTTAGAGATAACTCTTAGTTCTTTAGTATGTGCAAATATAATCTTGAATTTTTTGAAACTGCAATTATACTCAAAGTCATCTAAGCGGACGATTGTAATCATTCATATTCTCGTTAATTTAAGCGGACACTCGGATATAAATTTACATATTTTAACCGATCTTAGATATATATCAGGTTATATTTGCATTTTCAAGAAATTGGAGGTCATCTAAGCATTTTACTATATCTAAGCATTTTACTATATAATTTTAAAACTTACATAATCGGTTATTAGCATCTAGGCACTTCCTACATTCATGTTTTAAAACACTGACTTTGAAAAAACAGGAATTAAATTGGTTTGGCAACTAATGTAAATCATCTAACGTGACCGGTCCTTCCCAATCAAACAGGGAAAGGTTGCTTTCAACTTTGAGCTTTTACAAATAGTAAATAGTTACTACAACTATGTGCCAAGATGAATTACTCTTTCTAGCTTGATTTAGATGAAGGGTTAAACTTACTACTTTGAAGTTTAAAGCAAAAGCTAAAAGATCAATCGTACGAATTTTGGGTGTTGCTAAATCACACCTTATATTTTACTACTTTACACCCTAAAACGTATATATGCGTATAATGTTAATTTAAATTTTTTAAAACATAAAAAAAACCCCACCTTTTCCTTACTGGTGCCACTGATGCCCTTCCTCCATCGGTGCCACCGCCCAGCAGCCTCTCCAGCCCCTCCCGACCCCAGTCCAGCCTCTCCGGAACACAGTCCCGCAGCCCAACCCAAAACCCCACTCCCACCTCCCAGCTTGAAAACCCAGATCCCCGCGCGGTGACAACTGCTGTCATGCCCGAAAACCCAGCCACGCCCTCACCCCAACCCATCTTATTTCACCTCATTTTTTCGGCAAAGAAACCAAGGTCGGGCAAAGGAGAACCAAGACTGGGAGGGAAACGAGAATCGGGGTGGAGACGAGGCTGGGCGGGGACACGAGAACCAGGGCGGGGATGGAGCTGGGCGAGGAAACAAGAACTGAGGCAGTGGGGGAAACGAGATCCATGTCGGAGTGAGCGACAAGAAGTAGGGCGGGTCAGGAGACGAGAACCAGGTCGGGAGCGAGGTGGCATGAACCAGGACGAGTAGGGCAACGAGAACGACGGTCAGACTGAGGCGAGAACGGGCAAGAATGGCGCTGTCCAGGGGCGAATTCGGCAGGGATGACAGGGTCTTATATGAAACGAGTACGGGCGGGGATGGCAAGCCACGCCGGAGAAGACACTGGCAGACCCCTATGGATGGCCACCTCCACCACCGGCAGACACCTCCACCGGCGGTGGTTTTAAATTAGCTTTAAAATTAATTTTTAATTGTTACTAATTATTCCCATTTTTTATCTTTTAATTAAATGTGTATTTTAATAGTACAAATACATAGCGTGATTTAATAAAATACATGGCGTGATATAACGATTTACCAAATTTTGGAAGGGCAGTGGAGACATATGATTACTCTCTCCGCCCACTTCTATTTGCACTCTTACTTTATTTTTATACCATTCTCTATTAAAGTTTGACCGAACATTTGAATAACTATATGAACAACAATATTATCGTATGTGATATTATTGAATTCGTCGTAACAAATAATTTTTCAATACCAAAATTTTTATTTATCATTATTACATTCAAATAAACATATTCACGGTTAAACGTATTGTTTGCTCAGCGTAATATAATAGTTGTACAAATGGAGCTGAGATAGATGGAGTATTCAAAATGTTATCAAACACATTGGTCAACAGTGCTATTATTTGCAATTATGTGTTTATTAAGTTTTAGCTAAGTTCCAAATTATAAGGGAGCTAACACCACGGCCATGGACAATGATGCAATGGCGAAGGCTATGGCCAAAAGCCTACCATTTCCAGATATAGAGAAGGCAAGCAAACAAAATTAGGACCAAAATCAATTGAAGATAAACAAATTGACCAACTATACTAAAATTGGAAGAAACAAGGCGAAAAGAGTGCACAGCATTAACACATTGCCTCTAGAATTCTCATTCAGCTACCACAAAAGAACATTGATGCTCACACAATCTACAACTTTACTTCTTCTTCATTTTTACAATAGTCTGGTTCCAAAATATTGTCACCAGACGATGGACACAATTTTTTTTAAAAGTAAAATAGGTGGAGGAAATTGTATTAGGAGAGTAAAAAGTAAATTTAGTGATTGAAAATAATTTACAATTTACCAAATATGAAAGTATCAATATAAAAATATAATTTAAAAAAAAGAATGAGTACTATTTAAAAAGTAGTGTTTGTTTCTCTTTTCGCTGAAAGTTAAAATACTTCAATCGAATCTTATAAAAGCAAGATTTTCAACAGTGAACTGGTCTACATACCACATTAAGTAAACAATCATGAATTCTTGGTTGTAAGTAGGGTGGGTGTTGGGTCGGTTTAATTAGTTTTCACTTTATTCGGTTTGAGTTATTTAGTTTTACCCCTACAAAACTCAAAATCGAAACAAATCCGAATAACCCAAAAAATCGAATTATCCTAACAAACTTCAAAATTTGGTTTCGGTTTGAATTTGGTTTCAAACCGAATAAACTGAATTCATGGGAAATTTTAAAAAAAATTACTAAAAATATATACATTAATTAAAAATTTTATAAAAAAATATGTAATTTAATTTCTACATCATCAAACTTACACAAACTCTTATTTTAGGCAGCTCAAACTTTATGTAGGGTCTATTATGTAATTATTATAAGTGTTAAGTGGGATGAGTTTTTTAAAAAGAAACTGAAAAACTGAAGGGCTTTTGTTGTAAATATAGAATATTTTGGTCCATATATATCACAATTTCCGATACTCAATTCAATTTCTATTTTCCTTTTTTTTCTGCTGGGAACCACTTCGGTCACCGAGAACCACCGCGGGCACCTGAAACCGCCGCCGTCGAACAACTTTTCACCAGATTCCTCGCCACGCTGCATCTGAATCCGTCGGAACCCTAGCCTCACCATCA
>JAULKL010000015.1:3039821-3052248 GCA_032355745.1 Rubia rechingeri
AACGGAGGAAACCTCGGAAGACTTCAATCCGGCACGATATTTGGAGGGAAATTAAGGGCGGGCTTTATTTCAACACAGCGTGACTTTTCGCCCTTATTATTCAATTTTTATTTTCAGGTTATTGAAATCAGAAAAATGAGGGCTTGTCGCTAGTATTTATATGAGCAGCCGGCGAAGGGTACCCTGTGGGAATAGGCAGTTTTTTGCAGCTTGGCGGGAGATTATTTGATCGGAGCATATGGGCCTGTGAGTCTGGACCATGTGCTTACTTAAATGGATCAACTTTCTGTCTCGATCCAGCCAATTCCAAAACAATTGACTGAAAACACCTTTGAATTAGAGAGAATTAGGAGAGAAAAAAGAATATTAACTATGAAAAGTAAATTGCCCCATTTCTGATCTTACAACCATGAAGATAACCACCCTCTGGCCCCCTTATAGCCTTCATGTTCCCTTCTAACTGAACAAGACGAATTGGTTCAGCTGATTTAGTTTGTTGTTAGCTCCAACGGTTATGAAAATCGTTGATTTCCTGGGTTAAGATTGAGTTAAGCAATGAGAATTTTTTTTATGTGGGCGATGGGGACCAATTAAAATATGACATATGGCAAGTGATTTTAATTCACTTGAAGTTAGTTTTAATTGGCACCTCACACACATAAAAAATAAAAAATAAAAATCTGACTTGACATCGAGTTCTGAAAGTCTAGCAACTGATACTAGTAATAAATGAAGTATCTTCCCATGAAGCTTCCTTTGGAGGAAGATCAGTCCAGGCTGTTAACCATTGAGCTATCGTGGCTCCATCCTTGTGAATGAGCCTGCGTTGTGAAACCTTAGAAGGTCGTAATGTAGCTGTATTGTCCAGGTCAGTATCAGGAATATCACTCCTAACACGCGAAACATGGAAAACTGGATGCAATTTGCCAAGAACTAGAATATTCGGTTTGTAAGCTACTTCCCTGATCTTTTTGTACAACTTGGTAAGGTCCAAACTACTCAGGAGCCAGGTTCAAATCTTGTCATAGACTTAAAGATTGTCGGGATAATTGTATCAGTCAAGATGCTTAATGGAAGAGTGGTCAGTTTGATGCTTAACGGAAGAGTGCACTATCCTCGTCGTTTTCTAGAGGAAATGAACATTGACTTGTGCGCCGACAAACGCAAAGATTCATGATCACGTAGTATCAAAAGCCACACAACCAAAATGCGAGCAACTTGGTATGTGAGCATACAAAGTTCCGAACTGTTACTAAAGGTGCTAATATATGCACAATACTGACTGCACCAGAAAGGCAAAGCCAAGACTCAGGAACTGTTACTAAAGGTGCTAATATATGCACAATACTGACTGCACCAGAAAGGCAAAGCCAAGACTCAGCTCTATTGCCCCACATTTACATCCATCTTCCGAGTTTGTGAGTTGAACATATCTGCGATATCTGCAGCTGTGCTACAATCTTCTGGGTTCCTGTCTGACACAGACCGAAGAAATCTAGGGAATCTCATTGAGATCCCACGAGATGGATGAATTAGTCCAATGGCTGCATGATGAGTAGGGGATACTGATAATTCTGCGCCCCTAATTACCCAGACAAGCTCTGGGGAGAACCAGACATCAGGCACGTCAGCAGTTTGATAATAGGGAGGCTTCTTGGCAACAATTTTGTCCTCCGAAAAGAACTCTTTCATCTGAGGAACATGAGAATGAACTATCAGCTTTGGTAGTGCAGAAACCAAAAATACTTCACAAAAGAGCAGCAAACATCATGATGTTACAAGTCTCATTGACACAAAAATCATTTTACAGCTTACAAAGACATATACAGTTAGTTACCTTAGTTTAGAATAATCAAATTATAACTGTTTTTGTACCAAAACCAAACCCTCCCTTCCCCCTCTTGCACATCCATCCATAATCACAAGATTTTATAGGAAGGACCATGGTTTACGTCATTGCATGTGATTTTAATCGCTCAACTTGGACAGAAATTTCGTATGTTTTTCATGAAAAGGAACATGACATGTCATAGTTGTTATTTTTCAAGAATTAACATTTCTCACAAACAGACAAAAGAAAAGGCTTAGTAAAAGAAATAACGATATAGATTCAAACAGACCCATACCTCTCTGTAAAAGGAATCTGAAAACCCTGACATGACCCGGCAAACACTTTGGAACTCTTCTCTATCCGGGTTATAGCAAGCCAGAAGGAAGGGGCTATACCTAAATCATTTAAAGGTGGCAGATCATTAAAAACACTGAAGACAAGAATTTCAGAAAAAAATTCACTTATTAACATCTGATGTCACAAATACAGGAATAATGGTACTGACATCAGCTATGGTCCCTCAAGGTAACAGCAAAACTATTTAGATTTATACACAAGAAAAAAAAATTGTGTATGCTTCATATGGGTAGTCACTTAACTCTGATCCACACCACAATTAATATTCAGGAAAATGATTTCCAAACAGCATTTTTTATCTTGCCAGCTAAAAGGCATCCCATACATACTTATTGAACAAGAAAGAATAATAATTATAAAAAAAAAAATTTAAGTAATACCATCCAGCTTTCCTTCCATTCCCATGCCAGGCACCTATAGGGACCAAATCCAAGGAATCATTCAATCCCTCAACATAATCTTTTTTCACCTACAAGAGAGGAAAAGGTTCACCATTACCAATTGTCTTTCACTTTGCCCGAGTTACCGTAAGTCCTAATCCCTAACCTTTAACCATGCATCTGAACGTTTTGATGGAGTGTAACCAGCATCTACATCCAAAGTTTTAACCATGATTCCTTCACATGAGGAACGGAGTGCATCATCAAGAAAAGAATTAATTGCTGTCAGAGTGGTTTCATTATCCAAGTCAGCATCATTAGCCTCCACCTATAAAAGGAAGGAAATTCAAGGTCACTTAAACTGAAGTTAGATAATGGCCAGAAAAAAAAATACTCACCGTCATTTCTTTTGCATATTCAATAAATCCTGGTTTCTCACGAGAGAACAAATCCTTCAAATCTGATTATTCAAGAAGTCAGCTAAGGCTGGTAATAAGGAAAGGGACAAGGACAAGTGAGTTTTATCAGAAAGGAGAAATGCGTACATTTTCGCCTCTCGCGAAGAGGAGTGCCTAATAATCTGGGGATAAGGAAGAATAATAGTGGAGTTAGAAACATAGATGAACGCAAACCAAAGCACCAGCTCTTTCAGCAAGACAGAAAGCCCACAAAGCATACTCACGTCATGCGATGAACTAACGATATCGTCCAAGAGAAATGTGTCTCGGCATGACCAAACATATAAATTACCAGACAACCCAGGATTTGAAAACACCGCAAGTTTTAGACAGAACTGCCAATTTCCCCTCTTCAATACATACTAATTTTAATTCAATGAGACGATATAGACAACCAAATTCACTCACTAGTAAAGACAATACTGTTTAAATGTTTAAAAAGCTCTTCCCGACTCACAGAGATGATCAAAGAATTTCAGTACAGCTGCACAACCATATAAAATCTTCAATTCTCCTAAGTCAATTTTCACTGCCGCGTGGAATATGTGAGATATCTAATAAATCAGACATGTATTGGGTCGCATTCATAATTAATAATACATGACAATAAAGGGTTTAGAATGGTTACTGCTTCCCATCCATGAACATGATATCGAAGATGAAAACACATATGTCAACCTGCAACAATATTTGGGGTTGTAAGCCTATAAAGGTGATCAAATATTAACAAAAAACCAAGAGAAATTAACAAACAAATAGAAGAAAATATGCCACTGCCACTAATCAACAATGTCAGTGAAGCAACTGAGAAACTTTATCTATCCTATGACCTGATCATGATTTCAAGCACCAGTAGAAACTAACCCACATTGTCACAACTCTCACTATGTACAAGCTTTATTTCTAAAGTGCAGTTGTCTGCATTCCCGTACTCCAAAATTATCACATTAAGGTTTAAATCCAATCCTTTCTTGTATTTAACATACAATAAATAATACCTTTCGATCAATTTCCATTTACTTATTAAATAGGGAGTCTCAGAAACTAACCGGGGAAGCATGCAAAGCTGTGGCAAAACCAAAAAACTACATCCTTTGCTTTCAAAAAAAGGGATCTAGAATTTATTTATTTTTTGTAGAAATGTACCAACGTATCAAAGCATTAAGAAGTTGAAGAATATAATTAAGGAAAGTAAGGCATGTAACAATTAATGTTGAAGCGGCACTGATATCACAGTTTGATATGATAAAGGAAAGTAAGGTATATAACATTTAATGTTTAAGTGGCACTAATATCGCAGTTCAATTCATCATATTTTACACTCACGTAGATTCCCAATCCCAGTAAGCGAACAGTATACTTTACCTTAATTTTATCTAAAGAAACCATGGAGTCTTTACTTCCTCTCTCCCGAGAAGATAGTTCTTGGAATGATAAAAGTTTTATACTTTTCCTCCTATCAACTGCAACCACCTGCAAATGAAAGATCATTCCAGTTATCGGCCAGAATGCTTTAGTTCCCATATAATTATCAGAAAAATGATACTTGTCCGGTCAGGTCATTTAATAATCAGTTTCTAAGAGAGTAGTCAGCATCTATTCACTACCCATTACTTTAGTAGAATATCTTTGGGAAGATGTCTACCCCAGTATTCAGTAAAGAAGCTCATTCTATAGATGTCTTACCTCAGTATCCAGTATAAAAGTTGTAGGTGCAGAACCACATGCTTCCTTCATAATGTTTAGCAAATCAGGAAACTTTGCAGTTGTTTCATCCCCATTTCGTGAAAAAATGCGAAAAGAGCCATCTTCTAAAAGGTGAATTTGGGCTCGTTGACCATCATATCTGAAAATGGAAGTAGAATGTTCAATCACAGAAGGCTAAACAGCCCCTATCCCCTTTGGCTCTGTTTGGCGGAGCTTATAAGCTACTTTGCTTATAAGCAAAGCACTTTTTGGTGTTTGGTAAAGTGCCAAAAAGCAAATTATTTTGAAAACAGAAGCTATTTTTGGGAGAAAAACAGAAGTTGGTCTCCCCCCTGCTTTCAAAATAAGCCAGCTCTGCTTATAAGCACAGCTATGCCAAACAGAGCCTTTATCTACCCTCTTCCCGTAAAAAGAAGTTCAGTTCCAATTTAATTAACCTAAACTATTTTTCTTTCACTTTGATATTTTATGAAGCCTTTAAAACATACATATGTCACATCCTGGACACAAGGGAGGAAAACCACAGAACCACAGCCTTTTCTATTGTATGAGGTTTAATTAAATGTTTACCAATTTCGTGTACAAGCACAAAGCCTAATCATGCAAACAAGTTCACAACAAAAATGACTTGTAATAAATGTTCCGGAAAAATAAAATGGAATAATCCACTTACTTGTATTCACATGTAAAGGCTTTGTTGTCGAAGAGCTTAAGAACTTGAGAGGATCCATTTGTAATTCTACAAGAATAGCATGTCAAAGCACTAAGACAAAATTGGTCTACTTAATAAGGAAATAGAAAAGAAGCTGGACACTGAAACACACACTATCTCTATTCTTGCGCATATTCAAGAATAGATGTCACATACAAGTCTCCGGATAGTCATAATTATAGAAAACAAAAAAATTACTCGCTCATACTGCTTCTCACAGGTTAAGTTAGATAACTGATAAGTGTATGATCATAGGTCAAATCTTTCGCCAGCTATGCATCTCTTCGATCATAAACTAACTACCACAACATTTAATTAAAGTCGATATTAAGAAAGGAAACATGAATTTTCCAGCTGAAATGTCATCTTGACTTCAATTTCCTTGAACTCAGTATTTTCGAACTTAGCAAATACTGACCGGAACATGTTATATAGAACAGCAGTACATACTTTGCGAGCATTGGCTTGATGGGTATGCCAGGAACCATGGATAAAGTTGTTGAAGAAAACTGAATTCCTTTCTCTAACAATGAAGCAATCAACACATCCTAAAAACACAATCACTTCTCGGATTAAAAAGGAAACCAACAGGTATACCAAGCAAGGAATCTGAACTTGGATTTATGGTTACCAGATGAGGAAGAATGTTGTATGCCTCAACTACAGCAGCAGAAAGACGCTGGAAAAGGTGGAGAAATAACCTCATGTGAAGTTCCAAAATTAACATATCTTAGTTGTTTAGTGTACAAAATTAATAATATAGAGACAATAATGCCAGCAGATACAAGCAACTCAATTAAAGCATAGTCTATCAAATGAAAGCTTATATCATGAACAGTTTTAACATTAGGACAACTTAAGCTGCGCAGAGGTACAGCAACAACATTTGATAAGAAATGAAGGAAGCCAGAGCAGAAATCACTAGGGCCAAATCAGAAAGCAGACCTGAAGATGATGCTTCAGATTTTCAGCAGAAACTTCAGGGGAGTTCATTACAACAGCTTGTGCTAATGCTGGCAAAACAGTTCTCATCATTGCTCCAATCCTTAAATTCCTAACCTACGTGGGAAGAAGACTTAAGAGATTATATGACATCATTAACAACTCAGAAAAAAAATGGAGATAAAAAATTGCCCTCTAGTAATTCTAATAAGCTAAAGCAATAGGTATTAAAATTCTCGCAGTCCACTGGTTGCTATTAAGACCATTAGGTGCATACTTCAAATTTTAGACATTTGCGAGAAACGTGGAACCTAACAATTGTCCCGGTGCAGAAGGCAAAAACATCTTACAACAAGGACAACAAGCCAACAACTCATTAGGGGGAAAACAATGGCTACTCAAAGAAAGGATGAGCCATACCAGCATCCTGACAAAAAACTTCATCTCCTTCTCTCTACACGACCGCATCAGATTCACTATAAAAATTTTCTTCCGAACCATGCTCCCAGGACCTGTTTGGGAACTGGTAAATTATAGGTCAAACAATAAAATTGATATGCATATAAAATAGGAACCCATACTAGTAGTTAGTTAGTATACAAAATTGATTCTCCAAAACTTCATGCCATTTGATGGGCTGTATATTTTAAACAGTATTTTCAGTCAATAGCCGCGAATTTTATTCTTGAGAAACTTTGACAAAAAGAAATCACTAGTCTATGCTCCAATAGTTGCTTGTAAAAATTTTGACCAGATATTGGAAAACCACTTCCTACAGTCCTACATAATGTTGATTATCCAAGAACAATTATGATCCTCTAACATGCAAATGATACTTCATTAGTGAACAAGTAATGCACTTATACCTTATCCTTCGCATAACATAAAATACACCTCGGATTGTAAGGGCAGCTGGAGGAACAAGTAATGTTTGTGTTTGTCGACAAAGTTGTGCAACATCACCTGATTCAGCATTGAATTACTAACATGACATTAGCAGCTTTTAGGCATCAAATAAATTATATGTAAGGCAGCACACATACCAAGATCACCAAGGCTGTTGTACATATCGCGTACTTTAGACATGCTTGTACCACATGCATCCTCCAGAGCTGCTACAATGATGCTACTACCAATGTTCAACTCCTGTTTCAAAACAATTAATTCTCAATTTCACCAGACACCAAAGGGATATAAAAGAGAAGAAATAACTGTTGGACAAAATGAAGCATAGGAAATATTATCGAAGCTGATATTAATGTACGAACAAAAGATGTTTCTTGAGCAATCATTATAAATGCAGAGGGCGATTCCGGAAGGAGAGATGGAAGGTATTGTAGAACAATAATTGTCAATGTGCCATTAGCAGAGAATGGCTAAAAGTTTGGTAATGGTAGTTCTGGGGCAGGCAATAGACCAATATTACCAGACTTGAACCTACCATGTTTTCATGGTCAGGGGCGATCTTATTCAAGCACAGGTAAACAGCAGGTACAACATCTTCAGGAGACAGGGACAGCAAGCTACAAAAAAGTAATGCAGCACTGAGATGATCACACTTTAACATTCTTTTAATAATGACAAAATGCTAAGAAAGTTGATTGAAGTGTAGGCGGAGAGATTGAATATAGGTAACAAACAATTCTAGATATATCCATTTCCAACGAGGTTTTCACCTTCTAAACATATTGCAAAGCATGGTTGTAGCTTTTATCTTGCCTTTCTCTTCCTCAACCAAATCAAAAGTCCGGGCCAGGTGAAGGAAAGGGGATGGCTCCCCCTTCTTCCAACAAGCTGCAGAAAAGCCATTATTTAACACATATTACATATTTTCCCACCAGTTTCAATAACAAGATAAGCATCATATCAAATTGAGTAGACACGGACCATGTTCAATTGGAGAATACTTTTCAAGCGGTAATGATACATAATCCGTGGTAATGTTGTCAATTTGTTGCACAGCAGTACTGGCACCACTTGCACTTCCTAATTCCTTCAACAGCTGATTTTCGCATTCAGTAAAGCTATAATTCATTGAGGATTGATTCTGGACCTCACCAGTTCTCTGTGGCAAGCTTACATTGTTCGCAGCAATGCTAACATCAGAACCACCATAATAGATATCTAAAGCCAAATTGACATTTCCATCTGTCTTCTTCAAGATCATGGCAGCTTGCCTTCTTAGTGATTCATCACCATTTACAATGTGAATGAATTGATCCACCTCAGAATTGTGAGTTTCATTTGTGTTACTTGGAATAGAGATGTTGTCTTGAGAAGGTCCGGGTGCAGCAGCAATGTTGTCATCTTGAGAAGGTCCGGGTGCAGCAGCAACGTTGTCATCTTGAGAAGGTCTGGGTGCAGCAGCAACGTTGTCATCTTGAGAAGGTCCGGATGCAGCTGCAACTTGGTCGTCATGAGACACATTAACCACTACCTTTTGAAAAAACTTTGTGATTGTGTGCTGCTTTGGAGTATGGCCTGAACTTGCATTGCTTTTAGCTTTTTTACTTGTTTTATTTTCAGCAGCCCTCTTCCTCTTTCCTGGAGAAGATCTACTCTTAGTTGAGTTCACAGTTGTCGGTTGCTTCAATCTGTCACTTAGAGACACACCTTGAGTTTTAGAAAGCACATTGACTAGGGAAGATCTAGATTCATCTTCCGCTAATTTAGAAGGTAATGAGCTTTGAAGCGGTATACTAGGAGAAGGTACAGTAGCAGCCACCTGCTCATAGAATTCAGTTTCGTGTTCATAAAAATTAGAAACAGCTTCAACAACATTATGTTTGGAAGCAACGACTAAATCTACCATTTGACTTTGTGTTACCCAGCTTGGTAAACAGTCACTAAGTTCTTTGAGACACTCTGCAGTATCAACTTCACTTACAGTCTCAGCATCCTGCTGCTGAGGGAGGAGAGAACCTCCACAACCACCGTTTTCAGAATCTTTTCTGCGCTCTTTTTCTAACAGCAAACTCTCAGCCCCCTGCTTCACCAAAACAGTTGGGGATGAAGCACGGGCATTCTCATCATTCCCGTCCTCTTCTCTTACTTTCTTATAGAAACCCATCAAAAATTCTTGTTTAGCAGCATTGACATCAACCAACCCTGCAAAATGTTTTGCGAGTTTATTAACATGCTTGCTATCAAGTTTCTCAACATCAATGCCCACTGTCGGTATAACACGTTTAGGATTCAAGAACTTCACATACTCCCTAAGTTCTTCATAATTTGAATGCTCACTGTAAGGCACGAGGTGAATTTCAAAGGAATCCTTCTTCTTCACAGCAAACTTGGTCTTCTTCACTTCATAAGTCCATCCCGTGGGAACAAATCCAACAACCTTAGAATACCCTCTTTCCTCCATGATTTCTTTCAAGCTTGCGAAATTAGGTCGAAAGTACGGCCATGTCTCACCCAATACATTCCACCCAACCACATGAACATCACTCTCTGATGCATCCTCACTGAACACTCCACTCTCCCCCATACCCAAAACACTCAAAACATTCATTTTCCTAGCATCAACATGAATCTTCCTCTTGCACCTCCGTGAAATCTCCACCAATATCTTCTCCTTCCCTATAACATAGGTAGCGACAAGAAACAACACATTCTTTGCATTCCCCTGATTCTCCACCCCGATTCTATCTATTACCTCTACTACGTAATCTATAGACTCCTGCTGAGCCGGAAACACGTATTTGGGGTTACAATAAGTAGTGTCTAGAAACACAGCATCAGAGCCAACAAATTCATTTAACAACGGTAACATTTTCATCGACTCGCAATACCGAAAATCGCCAGTGTTAACGTACTTCTCGAACTTGCCTCTATCCGCCGGAACTTTGAACAGAAACTGAACAGCTCCGGGGCAATGATTTGCGTCGACTAGGCTAACCTCACAGCCGTCTATAAGAACGCGTCCGTTGCAGGGCAACGGCACGACAAAGGCGGCTGGCACTTTGAGGACTTCGACGAGAAGGCGTGCGGTGACGGAGGAGCAGTAAATGACGCCTTTGGACCACGCCGGGGAGAGGCCGGTGTAGTGATCGGAGTGGAAGTGAGAGAGGAAGTAGGAGACGGAGAAGTCGCCGGCGTGCTTGAAGCCATCGATGATGAAGCGCGTTTTGGGGATGAGTTTGGGGTGAGGGAGAGAGGACGGGAGTGGGGGAAAAGTGGCGGAGATAGGCGGCGGCTGGGAGGAAACGGTGGTGTGAGCACGGAGGTAGAGGGCGGTGGAGTCAAATGTTAGGGTTTCGGGTTCATTTCCGGTGGAGGACATGGCGGTTAGAGGTGGGGATTGGCGGACATGACATGAGTACGAAATGTGGTGGGGAGTTTTTTGGCGGTTTCTTTGTGCGATGCGAAATTGAATTACTGCCTTAAGCGGTTGCTAGTTGCTAGTTGCTAGTTGCTAGTTGCTAGTTGCTACGTCTAGGCCTTTGTTGGCGCCACCGTGGTTCCCCTCAATTACATACCTCCCTCAGTTTTGAATAAATTACGATTTACTCTCTGGGCGCCTCTTCTCGTGATTTTATCTAAGCTTCAATTTAATTTATCCAGTTCATTCATTTCAGTAAAAAAATAGTATATATTAAAGGCTACTATTTTGGTCACATAACATTCACACATCATTTTTGCTACATAACATAATTGACATTCATACATAATTCCACATCACATTTTAAAATTAATTGAAAATGTAGTATTTTATAAAGTCAATCTCCAATTTACAATGCACATCTCTTCCTCCATTTTCAATGTTCTTTCTACATTTCAATGCTTTTCAATTAATGAGTAAATTAATCATACCATATTCATCAGGTTGCACATTCTTTTTGTATTCTCAATCTTCTTTCATAATCCATATTTTTTTCACAATATATAAATTTAATACACTTTCCATTTTGATTTATATTTTTAATATTATCAAAGTTCATTTCATGATAATAAGTAAATCATTTTCATTTACTTATTCTTTTTTTTACTCACTGCAATCAATTTTTTCCACGTAATTTAATTTGCCTACAAAAAAATTTAAATTAATTATGTTAAACATATAAAATTATATATGGATTAACTTTTATTTATACATATATAAGTGTTTCTAGTAAATTTTAATTTTGAGACAAACATGCGTATAAAATTATTTATATAAATATTAAATATAGTACCGAAAGATTTTATTTTTAAATACTTTCAAGGGCTTATTTAGCCCTTTGTAAATTTTATTTGCAATTTTTCTTAGAGTCCGTCTCTTGAAGATGGTTTTTCCAATATAAAGATCAATGTTTAAATTACAAATTATAAGAAATCAAGATAAAATTTTTGGATTGCATTAATTGAGTCATAAATTTATAACTACTGCACGTTGAATAATAAATTTTTAATATTACAACTAAAACCTTTTACCTCTATACAATTCTAATTCAACCACGTCTTTCCAAATGCCTATTGAAATGCGATCTTTCTCAAAACTATGTCTATTTATACGACTTTATTTTATTTTTGTTAACTAATATTTAGAAATGACATATTTTAGTACCTATTAAAATATGATTGGTAATAGTGTTAAAAAATGAGTTTGTCTCTTAAAAGGCCGTCTTTCCATAAGTTATGGAAAGACCATTGTTTAAATTGCAAATTAGAAAAAAACCAATATAACATTTTCCGATTGCATTAATCGAGTCATAACTTATAACTACTGCACGTTGCATGATAAATTTATATTATTGCAACTAAAATATTTTACCTTTTTATTATTCTAATTCTACCCCATCGTTCCATATGCCTATTAAAAGGCTCCTTTCCCAAGACTTTGTCTATTTATACAAATTATTTTAATTTATATTAACTAATATTTAGAAGTTAAATATTTTAGTACATATCAATATGTGATTGGTAGTATTACAAAATGAGTTCGTCACTTGAAGCACCATATTTCCATAAGTTATTGAAAACCCAAGGTTTAAATTACAAATTAGAAAAAATCAAGATAAATTCTTTGGTTGCATTAATCGGGTTATAAACTTTTGAC
>JAULKL010000015.1:3245501-3266306 GCA_032355745.1 Rubia rechingeri
TCAAACTTATTTCTACTGCACACTACATAATCAATTTTTAATATTGCAACTAAAATATTTTATCTTTTTATAATTCTAATTCAACCCTTCATTTCCATATGCTTATGAAAATAATGTCTTCTCCAAGATTTTTCCTTAAATTGATGATAATTATGGGAAAACAAGAAATTATGCTTTGTATATATCTTTTCCAGTAAATTCTTTTTAGTATTAATCGGTCATAAGAAAAAAACTAGTATTAATCGGGTCATAAACTTATAACTACTATACGTTGCATAATAAAATTTTGATATTGCAACTAAAATCTTTTATATTTCTATAATTTTAATTCAACCATGTTTATCCTTATGCCTATGGAAATGTTGTTTTTTCCAAGAATTTGGCTTAAATTGATGATAATTATGGGAAAAAACAGAAATGATGCATTGTATATATCTTTTCCAGTAAAAAAAAACTAGTATTATGTCAATGGATACCCCTATTCCATTGATGATAATTATGGGAAAAAAACAGAAATAATTGGGTTAATATAGAATAATAATTGGAGTATAAAGAAAAGGTACGCTGCCGTGACACGTAGCTTAAGTTACGAGGCAATATTTAGCGGGAAAATAAGCTGTGATGGCTTTGGAAAACAGCACAGCAGTCAGGAGCATCGGGAAATCCGCCGGCACAACGTAAATACGCCCGCATAAAATCCTTCATCTACCCATTCTTCTTGATCACCGAAGATTATCTCAGGTTTTGATGTTCGTGCATGCTTTTTTTAATCTTAATCTTAATTTAATGCAAGTCGATCAGGGTCAAAATTTTGAGGTTATTTGTGCAGGTTATGGCTTCTGGCGTTAATTACGAAGATGGAGAGGTGGACGACTGGTGCCTGGTTTGTAAGGACGGTGGAAAGCTCTTGCTGTGTGAATTTCCGTCTGTATCTCCTCCCCCTCTTAAACCTCAATCTGTTTGTTCTTGTTCAAAATTTAAGTTTAATTCAGTTATTTTTTCTGTTTGGTGCAGGAAATGCGAGAGGGCTTACCACTGTCGTTGTGCTGGTGAAAGCAAGACGATCCGGACCAGCTCAGTAAACTGGCATTGCCGTAAGTTATATACGAGTACCATTATTTTGTTCTATAATTAGACTAAAGAGATAGTGAATGAATGTGTAATGGAAAGATTTTTTTGGTTAGGAGTTAGGACTATTGTTGCTTTACATTCATGCACCCCCTGCTATTTCTTCCAGCTCGCCACTCATGCTTCCGGTGCAAACGAACCCCGACTCTTGCATTATGCTACTCTTGTCCCAATGCATCCTGCTCTCAATGCCTCGACGCTCTAGGGTTCGTTAGTATTCGTGATGAATATGGGTTTTGTCACAAGTGCTTGTTGCTGGCTATGTATTTGGAAAAACTGACCAAGGTATGCCAGCCCAGTATTTTAATCAACTACTTATTTCCTAAAGAAAAAGATGATTGATCCAAGCTCAAAAATTATAATGGATCTGAAACATGTTAGCAGCATTGATGATGGATTTGTTGGTGTCACCAGCTAAAATCATTTTTATTTAATTACTCTCATCCTGCAATATTTATAAGCATATGCTTAAAGTCAGATACGGATGCCCGATTTTTTTCCTCTCATGTTTTTCAGAATTCCATGAACGTAATAATGATACCTGAGGACTGCTTATATTTTAATTTTATTCTTCAAATAATATTTAATAACTAGTGCAAAGGAAAGTTTAGGATTAATACTTCACTGTTTGTCAAACACCATCATCCCAATTGAATTGCAGCTTTCTGCACAACAGTTTCAGCTTATAAGAATCGAGGAGTTCTCCTTGGATTTACCGTAATAGAAACCTACTTTTAGTTGATCGTCTTTTGGAGTATGTAGTATGGTTCACTTACTAATATTTAAGGTAGCTTGAAGGTTTTCTTTCTTTTTTGTCTGCAATGGAATAATTTAAAAGATAATTCTATATTTTGAGATCCCGCCTAGTGATAATGATGAAAAGTGATCAGCTCCTTTCAGACTCCGTAAGATAATAAGAAGATAAAGTAAAGAGAAAAGCCTTTGCAAACATGAGAAGTAACTGAAGGTCTATGAAACTACCTGATTAATTGTAGAAAAGTTGTACAAAGCTGTGCTGCTGCTATGGGTAAAACACGGCTAACTCTTGGTTTTTTTTTACTGGAGTAAGATTCCTTGTCCTCCTGAATGCTCCCATAGGTTTCTTTGTAGCTGGGTTTGTTTTGCTGCCTCCATTGATAATTTGATGCACCATCACTTTAGTAGTCTACTTTGTAGTTTGTCATGAAAGTTCTTTCTCCAGTGGTTGTATAAGGGAAACCTCATGGCATTTCAATGTTGTCCCTTGCTGCTATAAGATGAATAAATATAACCTCGTGTTTCGCCACTCATTATTTGAAAATAGCATAGATACGATTAAACATGTCTTTGCATGAACATTAGGCTTAAAACTTGTTAGCATCAAGGTCTGTACTACTATAAGTGGTAAACGATTTCGGAGAATTAACTTCATTTTTGTGCTACGATCTTTGCGCTCCATATTCCACAAAAGAGAGAACCTTTGGAGTGTACTACAGCTGGTTAAGTTTGATTTTCTTTATTCGTTTTTATTTGTCTAAGTAACCTTACTCTTTGTTGTAATTATACATTGTTGTGCTGCCAGTTTCCTCTGGAACTTTCAGTTTCCCCTAGAACTTTCAGCTTCTTTTGTACTTTCCTCTTCAACTGATACTTTTTGAGTCAGATATTTATTCCCTCCGGGGTGTTTAAATTTTATCCATCGCAGAATAAACCAAATATGGAAGATAGTTCTGCTAGACTTGAGCATTTCAAGGAATACTATGTTATCTTAAAGAGAAGATATGGTTTTGGTCTGGATGATCTGGTAGCTGTTAAGGATGGGCTGAAGGGTAGAGAGAAACGTAAACATTGGAGCTTGGACAAAAATGATGAAAATGAGGTGTTTCAAAAGATGAAGCTGAATTCTCAAACTTCTCAGAATGAGGTGCAGAAAAGAGACGTTACAATCAGGGTTCCAGCCCTTACAGCTGATAATGTTCAACGGATCTACCTGACCAGAAGTGTGATTGAGAAGCTCCTCATGAAACCTGAATCACTTGAGGAGAAGGTACGGAGGACCTTTGTGGGGATTGAATTACCACAAAAGGCAGGCTCGAACAGGATCATTCGCGAGCTTGTGCAAGTAACAGGTTTGTCTAGTTACACGCTTTCCTTGCTAAGTATCAGAAAATGGTGAACAATGAGTCTCCTTAAAAAGTTTGTTGGTTAATCTGTTGAATAAATATCAACAATGACATTGATGGCTGAAAATTTGAACCCTTAGTTGCATACTAGACGGGATCAGCCTGAGATGTTTTGGCAGTTAGTTGAATTGTCTAACCAGGGGTGTGCATAAATAGTCTGTTGGACAATTAAGAAAGATATAGCAGAATATGACATCTTAGTTTCTTTACTCTTTCTAAAAGATTACTTCTAGTTTTCTTAATCTATCCATTTCCTCTCTCAATTATCAAAGATGGAAAGTCCATGAAATTCTATGGTTTCCCTATCCTTCAATGGAAAGATATGATCCTTGATGGAATCACCAATTACCTTTTACTAGCTGATTTTTCATTAGAAACTGCCGGATTGGGACATGTATATATCCTTGTGCAAGCAGAGAACTTTATGAAACTGGACATCCGCTCTTAGTCTTCTTTTCATTCAATTTTCTTTCTTAAAGACTGGAAGGGAACTGTTAAAGAAGAATTGGCATTTAAAAGCTATATGCAAACCTATCTTTACGCGCAAAACAATAGCGAGACATGATCCATAAAAACCTGCTCATTGGGACAAATTAATCCTGGTTCTTGTTGTTGTAGGTGTTTTCTTCTGCTCATTTTGCTTAGCTGTTCTGTATTAATTGTGACTATTTTCCTAAAAACTCTATCCGCAGCATGGACTCCAGATATTATATACTGATTTGTGAGCCGTGTTTACCTTTCAGGGGTAACAAAGACTTCATTGCAAAATGATCAGATTTGTATCAAGCTTCTAGTAAAAAATAGGCCAGATGATATATCTGTTGATATGGTATCTGACATGGATTTCCATGAGGTAACATCTCAAATAAGTATGATTTTGATTTGCTTGTCATAACCTTGTCGTCTTTTACATTGTTGTTTGGCCAGTTTTCTGTCAAATATATTGGAGGATGCTTTTTTCATGTCTGTTTTTTATTCTTTTGCCACTGAAAATGAAAAATCTCCACCATTTAAATCCGTGAAAGCACATTTCATTTGACAGCGGCTAGTGAGCTTGACAAAAGATGTAATAGTAAGGGCAACCACTTGTGAAGTTCCATTTTTTTTGAAAATACCACTTGTTAAGTATCTTAAAGAACTACTGTAATATTTAAATGCAATTGTTTTTTTTAGAGAAACTTGTGAACTGGAAGCACCTTGTGGCTTCAACTGACTAATTAGATGCAAGACTTGAAGTTATATGGCTAACTGATGATCACAAAATTTTGGATTTCCTGATGCATCATGTTAGTTTACCTAGTCAAACAAATTGAAGCGGGTACTTATTGACATCTATTAATTTCCTATATATCTACTGAAAAAGAACTTATGGCTTTTGAGTTTTGACTTATTTGGTAAGCTTTATGTTTTATGTAATCCTAACTCTTTAAATCTGAGCAACATAATATATAAATGAGCTCTGAGTTTCTACCAAGTCATCCATGTTTTTGAAAGGATAAGTTTTTTATAAAAACTAAATCTGTACACCTTTCCAAATTTACTGATGAATAATGAGTCTATATATGATATCCTGGAAAGCTTAATATAGATAATTCATCATCTTTCCTGGTTTGCTTTTAACTGAAGCAGCATGAGCTTATTTCACTTTGCTTATTGCAGAGTTTATGTGGAAATCTCAGACAGCAAGTGAAAGATGGCTGGATTGAAATGCCTGATGTAGTGAGTAATCCTTCAGACATTTGTAACTTTACTGAGTTGTAGTCGCATGATTTACACATGATTAGTCTAAGCATCAATGAGTAGATTTTTTACATAACGCTCTAGGGTTGAGAAAATAGCCTTAGATGAATGAGCTGCAGGTTCATCCCTCTTATGAATGAGCTGGTTTTAGACTTGGGCAAAACTTTGTTTCTCTTCTGTTATTAAGTAACAGGTGTCAGCTGTGTTCGTCTTCACTAAATTGTGTTTATTTATGACCAGTGTTTGTTCCAGAAAACTCACTTGAAAGTTGAACTCTTCTTAATGTTTGTACATCTATCTATATTTGGGGCAAAATAGACTTTCATGCTGCATCTTTTATTAATCCCTCTGTTGCATTATTAGATTCCCATTTGTTAGACAAAAAAAGGCTTACTTGGTAAATTCACATATGCTGTTCACTGCAAGTTTTGACAGTTTATCTTCTTTTATCTGCAGGAGGAGTTTAAACGAATGGCAAGAGTTCTTAGTGATGTTTTGATAGATGATGTATGACTGCTCATTCTTTGGTTTGCATAATACCTTATTAAATCTTTATTAATGTTCAGTTCTCATTTTTCAGCAGCAACCAACCTTAGGAGGCTTTAGATTCTATTGTCATGTTATATCAACATTTAAATAATTTCTCCCATTTCAACTTATTACTTGCATGTAATATTTGATACACTCATGTTCTTACTTACATGTGCGGAGGGATAGGTTGTCTCTTTTCTCTCTTTCTACTTCTTTGCTAGTTTGGATCTTAGATGGCATATTGAATATTTAGGTTTACTTCTCTTGGGAATGAAGGAGTTACGGAGGGGTGAATGGACTAAACTTATTATTGATTTAAATGTGTATATCACAGATGTCCACCTAATTAAGTTGTCCTTGTTACAGAGTATTCCAATGTAGACTGATTGTCCTGCTGACGTTCTGGAAATAACTTCATTATAATTTCTATTTTTTTGATTTTTTGTGGTATATATCAGTTTATATTTAGGAAAACAAGAAAATTGCAGCAAAGGATGGATTATGCCAATGAAAAAGGCCAGAGACAAGAATATCCTTTTAACATTTTTCCTGAGCTAACTTGCTAAATGACACGAGATGATGCAAGTAAATCTTACTTTTAGATGGTTGTAAATGAAGGTGAATGAATTAAAATCCGTTCTGATTTTAATATGCTTCGTGTCATTGAGCACGCATGAAGTCAGTACCAAAACAAGTTTGTACCTATTGCTTCATGTCATTGAGCATGCATGAAGTCAGTATCAAAACAAGACTGTTTCTAACTGTCTACTATTAAATGTCTTGCCATTTAAAGTCAAGTTATTGTAAAATTTCATGTTATCTCATGGACCTTAACCAACTTTGATGCACGTTTTTCTTGCTTGCGCACAAGAAGAAAGAAATGCAGACACCTGAAAAGAGGTCGCAGTTGATCCGTGATTTTCAAGAAGTGGACATGGAAGAAATATTTGCTGACAACACGTCAGGAAATATTGTGAATGTAACTCCGCAAAGTGAACGCTGTTCAGGTACATAATGTGGTGGACTTGCACTTGACTTTAAAAAGTGTGTGTGTGCATTTTCCTTTCCTTCTCAGTTTTTATGCTACAGTAAGATTTTATCCCTGAAAACTTCTAATGGAGTTCTCTTCTCATACATTAGCTCTGAGGCCCATAGCAGAGGATATTAGGGAAGACAAGGAGCAAAAAGGGAACCCTCCTAAATTGATTCCTGGCAGCTTGGAGTTGAAAAGAGAAAAAAGTTCAGGTATCGTGTGTAAAAATTGTGTCTTGCCTTCTAAGCTACACATTTGCTTTACAAGTAGTTCTGCTCATGCTATATTGAATTCTAATTTTCTGATTAGTGGGATGAATGTATGTCGCGCCATGTATGCCTTTTATAGAATTATTTGGCTGGTATGTAGTGCAATAATGGTCGCATGACAAGATTAAGAAAACATATGTAAGATTTATATGATCACTAAACGCTATGAAGGATGGTTGAGGTCATTAAATCAAACCGGCGGGTAGTGTAGCTAACATACAACAATGACTGTAACAGTAAAGCTTCTAAGTTTTCCTCTTTCTATTGAATTAGCCTATTGTCATTGATGTAGCAGACATTGTACTACCCTAGGGGTTTTATAGACTTTGAATTAAATCAGCTCAAACGATATCAAGTTTAGTTTATTTTGGATATTGATGTTTAATGTTTATATTGATTTAACTACAATTTGTTTTCTTTTTTTTTGAGTTCTTATAGTGGTAATAGAGCTAGAGTGTTTAAATTATAGGTATTTTATTAATTGTACCACTTGATCTATGGGTGCAGCAGTGTTTGTTTACAGCTTGATCGGAAACTATATAGTACTGAATGATTGTCAGTCCCTTTGTTTTTTCTCCTATTTCAGTTCTTAGTTCTGAATCCTTGTACTATATCATTTCGCGCCTTATTTCCACGGTATCCAATCGAGTTAACTGAGTAGAAATCTGTTCTTCTCGGAAGACTAATTTCTTACTTTTCCTAGTAGGGTGCGGCAGCAAGCAAGATGGCATGAAGTGTATTGATATGAAATGCAGACATGGACAAGTGGTTGGTGATAACAAACAGGGTGTGGATGCTGCTGGTGACCATGTTCTAGAAATAGTACCGATAAATGTTGCTGATCATTCCAATGTACAGGTATACTTTCTTCCCTCGCGAAGGTTATGCATGCAGAGTTCCAAGTTATTTCTGGGTTGACTGTTGTGGTGTGCAGAGTTTTGGAGTGAAGGAAGTGTTGGAGGAGCAGAAGAGGGTTGAGGAGTTTGAGAACAATGGGCATGTGGTGAAGGATTGAAGGTTTTAGTGCAGCAGCTAAATTGGCCAGCATTGAGGAAGGGTCGATCGTGTGTTGCAGCTAATGAATACAACGCAACAAGCTGCTCACCAACATATTCCCAAATAAATTATTTTGAACTTTACCAGCGCAGGGGCTCTCTATCTTAATTCAAAATGCGCTGTTTCTTTCCTCTTAAGGATAAAAAAAAGATTCAAAATCATCTACCTCCAATCAGTCTCTTTTGCTGTTTGTGTATGACTTTGTAACTTTATTGAAATTTATGTTCCCAAATTTCTTTCTGTGAGAGGATACCGGACGCATCTGGTAACATGAAAAGAAATCTTTACTCGAGAAAAAAAAATCAAGGCCGATTAATTCCTTTTATCCCCTTATAGACTATTCAATTTTTAATTTTTTCAGTGTCAACTTTTTGTGGAGCATAACTTGTTTTTATTTATTTTCTTATATAATAATCATTATTTTTAGGATAAAAGTTTTGCTTAAAAAATTAATGCAAAAAAAAACTCATTAAATTAAATTACGTTATTAAACATTTTGTTTAAAGTTCATATAATTGTATTTAAACTGCATCAATTATTTCCAATCTAATTTTCTTCCTTACTCAGACCAATTTTAGTCGAAAAAGTCACCCGTTAGATCGACTAACGGTTAGACCAAAACATAAAAACTCTGCGACGTCGTATGGTTGACTGTTCCACACGTGTCATAAGGCCCTTCTTGTACAACTGCAACATATTCAACGATCTTAGATAGCATCTTCTCCATCCTTTCCATCCTCTCCTTAATTTCATCTTGTTTGGGAGTAGAGGTTTGTGCTACATTCTTCAAAATTCTATTGATCATACTCCTTGGAATCCACCAACCTTTTTATGATCTCTCTAGCCTCATTCCCTCGAAAGTGAGAAAATCCACAACTACTGGAAGAGTTCACCAAGTCCTTGTTGGTGACTATCATTCCTTGATTAAAACATTGGAGCAACTGGCCTTCTGCAATTCTGTGATTAGGGCAGCTATCCACCAACTTTCTGAACCTTATCCATTAAACACTCAATGGTTCATCATACTCTTACTTGATACTGGTGATCTCCTTCTTCAAAGCATCAGTTCTTGTGACTAGAAAATAGTACTCCAAGAATAATTTCTTCAATGCGGACCACGTCGAAATGGAATTGGGTGGCAGACTTGAAAACAACTAATTGGCTTCTCCTGTCAAACTGAAGGGAAATGCCACCAATTTGAATTGATCTTCAGTCACAGTGGATGCCCTCTTCTGCACCTTACATATTTTTACAAATTCGCTCAGAAAATTGTAGGGGTCTTCGGTGTTTCTCCAGTGAAACTTTGAAATTACGTTCATGAATGTCAGCTTGATCTCAATCGGATTCTCGGTCTCTGGCAGCTGAATGAGAGTGGGGGGATCCTTCTCACTATGACCAGTAAGTTCCCACGTGTATGGGTTGTTTGGGTTCTGTCCAGGATTGAGATTCCCTTCAGCTCTGTCCATCTCGGTATCAGTTCTCGAATCAGAGGTGGTTGGTGAAACCGTAATGGTTCTAGCTTGGCTAAACTGAAGGGTCGTGGTAGAAGCTTCTTTCTACGCCTTCGTTCTCTTTCGGTTTTGCTTGGCTATTTTTTCAACTTCCGGGTCGAATATTAAATATGGCCTTGATGATTTACTCATAAACCAAGCACTAACACATAGATTAGTAGAGAAAAAAATTAAAAAACAAATTGACTTACTGCTTCCCTGCAGCGGCGCCAATTTGAGCATCGTTTTACTCGCCAAATAATCTACAAAATCAGAAAAAAATATTAATCAGTATATTGGAAAGCAGAGTCGATCCCACGAGTAAAAACAATAATTATAATTTTTTCCAACTAATTTCAAAAGCCTTTTCGGTGTAGCTACCACAGATTTAATTGAAGAAGTTTTTCTAACAATAAAATTGTAAAATTACACACACACACACATAAGAATGATATCGGGTAAGAATAACTTGTGCTAGTTAATATCGATCATAGTGATGAATCAATCCTTACATACCTATCAGTTATAGGAAAGTAGGCATACTTAACATCACCAATTCTTTCTTACTTTATCCACAATTAATCAATTATAATTAACTAGCTGTTTCCATTACCAAAATGCCCCCGAAAAATATCCGTTGAACCAGATACACATTTTGATAGCATTAAGAAATAAAAGAACCTGATATAGCATTTACCAAAGTAAAAGCAAATAGCAATGCACACTCAATTGTTCCCCATCTTGCTATTACATTCTTAGCTAATAAGCTATTTTTTCACAAGATTACTCTACTTAATAACCCTTTCCAACAATTACGTATTGTTGGAACTAGGTAGCAATATTCTAACAACATTCAAGTTGATCAGGGTTAAACATATTAGAAATGAATTAATTCAAGAACAATAAAAAACATGCAAGAATCAATTATAAACAATTAGGCCTCACGATATATAAATTATAAAGTAACACTCGATATTCTCTACCAATAAACGAATTATCTACTCATGATATGCATATAATAATTGCAAAATAAATAATCTGAAAACATGATGTTGAATTAAACTAAGAAAAGAAATTACTCCCAGAAAATGGGTTCCGTTTGGGCAAACTGGACCTTTTACTGTGGGCAAACTGGACCCTTTTTGGCAAGCCAGAATATGGAAATAATTAGAAAAATAAGTCCACGGAATTCTGAACTGATTCTAAGCTGAAACGTGCGTAAATAAATGTCTAAACCAATGCCTCTTATATAGAGAAGAGGCTCACCCCAAAATATCATCCAAATCTATTCCAAATTTAAATTCTAATTTTATCCTTATCTAAATAAGAGATAAGAATCAAAATCTAATCAAATCTTTACAAAATATCCAATCAAATATAATCATATTTTAATAAAATCAACTCCATATCTCCATAAAATCAGCTCCATATATCCATAAAATCAGCTCCAAATCAGCATTAATTCTGATTTCCATGTCTGTCACGCGTTGCACACGGCTGGAACATTTCTGTGCAAAATTGACTGTCTTCTTTCTGCCACATTTGTCAAATGCTCCTCAAATTCCTCTTAATCCCACAAACCTGTAATCAGTGACGAATAATACACCTAAAGTGCAAATTAATCTCATAAAATCACAATAAACCCATAAAATAAACAACATAATTTATATGCATCAAAATGCCATGGATTTAGTAGTACTAGAGTAGTTTATTCTCTTGGGTGATATTTGTATTCATGATTATTTGGATTTTTGATATTCTAGATTTCCCTAATTTTCTATGCTTATGAATACTGTGCATGATTTGAGGTTTCTATTCTTATACTATTTATGCCATGATATGTGTTATGATGCGTCCGTAATTTCACTCATAGTATAATATTATGCTAGGCTAAAAATATGAATTTGGGAGTGTTAGATTAACACTCTTGTAGGCTCAAGAGTATTGGGGAGATGAGTCAATTCATGCTACCTTGAGGGTACCAATCCAATCGTTAGACGTTAATTATAATTGGCTAGTTGTGTGAGTGATTGCATGTTAGGAGCAGTTGACCCGGGGTCGCAGTATTGAAATTCCTAATGGGGGAAACCCTGGCTTACCCCGATAATTAAGCATTGTAGTTTGTAGCAACTAGGGTTGTATCAGTTCTAGGATCAAATTTAATATGATGACCATGTTACGCAAATACCCCCAAGACTAGTTAATTCATATCTTACTTCGCTTTATTCACATGCTTGTAGTTGTTAGTACACAGTCCCCCACCCCCTCATTTTCCATTTCGTGCTAGTTATTCCCGACACACAATTGGGGTGACGATCGATTGTGGATTGTGGGCTGTGTCCGGTTAAGTCTTAAATACTAGTATCTTTGCGGATGATCCCAGACTTCCCACTAGCTAATTTGTTGTAGTTAGCAATGAGTACGGGAGCAACAATATAAATTCTTATCTTTGAACGTATCTTGTGTGTAATTTGGTAAAAAAAATGACCCCATAGGGTGATAGTCTAATTTTGGCGCTGCTGCAGAGGGTAATAGACTTATTTAATTGTTAGCTAGCACAACTAGTTGGCAGAGTAACTTGTATTTTTAATTTTGTTTTAGTTTTCTTCAGAGAAAGATATTTCTTGAGTTCTTGGTGTTCCCACCAAGATTATTTGCACTACGATTCCAATTTTTTTGTTGAAAAAAGAAAAAAAAATATGTGGAGAAGAGAGACTCAGCGAGTGTGACTTTATAGGATATGTAATTGCACCACCCTACGGAGCATTTATCCTTGTTGAGTGAATATGAAAGAGAGGTAGGAGTCGATAGTTCCCAAGGACAATGGGATTGAGAATGGTATTCATACCACAATTCTCCAAATTCGGGGTTGAGTGTTAACCCAAACTCATGGTATGGAGGTGCATCTGGAAACAAACCATATGAGCTAGATATTTGTCCTTCACCACCCTATACTATGCCCCAAAACCAATCCTCAGGAGTATTTTCCAAACCCGAGTGTGGAGACGCGTTTGGATTCGTAGCTAACATTTTTTAAAACTAATGAGTTGCTCTAAACATGAATGTTTAGTAACACTAGAGACTTGGGAGTTCCCAATATGGAGAAAGTTTGCAAGCTATAGCTAATGTGACCAAGATTAATGAGTTACTCCAATCACAAATGCATAGAGACATTAGAGATTTGAGAATTCAACTATCCTCGAGCATTGAGAGAGTTGAAGGGCATGCGAGTGACTTAATGGAAAGGGTAAGATAACTAGAAGCCCAATATTCCAAGAATGTACCATCCCCGGTTGAACTCAAAATTTTTGTGTGTGAAGTGATCACATTTATGAATGAATACGAGTTACAAGGGGATGAGGAGTGGTTTGTTGAGAAGGGAGAAGTTAAGGAAGGGGATATTGTACTTAATTCATCATTCTACCAATCTTCACCCTAACCTCCACCTATAGAACCAACTCCAACATTTTTGGAACCCTTAGAGGAGACCATAGAGAAGCCAATTGAGTATCCTAAGCTTCTAAACCACCCAACTCCTTTAAGGCTGAATCCACCTCTACTACATCTTTCTCTTGAAATATTTTTACCCGCACCTCTCCATTTTTGGTTTCCTATTGTGATGGGGTACAAATCTTCACCGTATGGATAATATTAGGGTCGTGCCGACATCCTTAAATATATGGAGTTTCTCGGGAGGCAACCCAAGCCTTAAAAAAAGTAGGTTTTTTAAATTTTTAAAAAAAACTCACCTTTATCCTCCTACTCTTACCCCAAAACCATTAGACACAACCACAATCCACCACCTAAACCACAACCAAATACACAACCTAGGTCGTATACTAGTTGTTACTTTGTGTGAATGTTGATTGATACTTGTTTAGTGTGGATTGTAATGGTTTGGCTTGAATTGCATGTTGGGAAAGAATTTGAGGGCATTTATGTGAGAACAATGCATTGGGATGTGATTATTGCACATTGTTTTATTTACCTCCCTTTCTTCGTATCATTTTTCTTATTTGAAGAATATGTGTGTTACAAGTGTGAGAGAGGGAAATATGTCTCATTGTATTGTGTTGTAGATATTTATTGTTTGGGTGTGTTTTTCTATTGTAGTTTTGTTTTGGAACACTATTATGCTTGGTGTGCATGTTGTTATTGTAGGAAAATTTTGATTTTTGGGGAAAGCGTGCAAACGGGGTTAGGAGAAGTCCAAATCGCTGGTTGTGTAGACGTGCATGGTTTGTGATGCTCAAAACGGTGGACAAGGAGAAGAACCAAACCCCAAATTCACAAGAAGTGTAGACGTGCACGATCCGTGAGGCTTACACACCCTCCGACATCAACATCACCATTTCTTCCCTACCACCCCCAATATACCACCCGAACCCGTTTACCCTCAAAACCCTTGAAACAAACAACTTCAAACCTAAGAGGTAACTATCTAATGTGATTTAATTCTTTATTCAATTTGTGGTGTATGATAGTGTTTGTGAATGAACTTTCTTGATTAGAGGTTATGGGTAGTATATTATGTGATGGTAGTTTGTTCATTAGATTCCATGATTGTGCCACTAAGGGTAGATTTCAGTGTCCATTTATCGTTGTGAGTGTTTCCTGATTTCCTATCTTTGACATGTTATCTAGAATGTGTACATGCATTGAGGACAATGCAAGATTTAAGTGTGGGGGAGGGGAATTATATGATACTTATGATTTGTAGTTTCTTTTGTATAGAAAGTAGCTCTCACATGAGCTTTTTAGTTGACAAAAAATGATTCCGCTCAGTCAAAAACATAAAAGGGCGAATTTGAAAAATTGGAAAGCCCGGATAGGTTGAAAACGTGAAAGGGGAACCTGAGCAAAAAAATGAGAGGCCAAATGGTGTGTGATGAGACGTCAAATGCATCTATTTTTTATGTATTCATTTTATATGGTTATTTTGGGACTTTTTGGACTCACTTTTGTACACTTTTGTGCTTTAGATTTTTCATATTGCCTTGAAATTCTCTTAGGAGAGTTAAGAGTGACTTTTGCACTCTTATTACTTTTCTAGGAATTTTGTGTGACAAGGAAATTGTATGAAGATTTGAAGACCTTCTTTTGAGCTTTAAAGACTTGAGGAATTGAAGAGAAGTGAAGTGAAGAGGAAGACTTGAGACAAGAAAAAGAAAGAAATGAAGATGCTGCATTTGGTCTCCGTCGCGAGTCATTACGCCTATGTCGCGAGTCGCGACAAACAGATGGCCATAATTACTTGTTACTTTTCTTGTACTATAAAAGGCAAATCTTATCCTTTCTCTTAGAACAACTTCTTCTTCCCGACTATCCCCTTTGAAAACCCTAGTTTTCTCTTTGATTTTCATCTTATTTCATCTTGGATTATGTTTAGTTTAATTTTGATTATTAGTATGAACTCTAGGAGATAATTTTATTCTTTGGAGCAATTGATTGAGCCTTTGATAAAATATAAAAGACTTTACTATGGTGCATTGATATCTCATCAATGACACATCTCATCCATGATGAGGGTTACAATATATAGTGCTAGAACAAACCAAAGTCTAACAGGAATAGGAATAGGATTCCAAAGTCCTTAAGGGAATTACCATCTATAACTAAATCTATAAGGAAACTAATTCTATAACCATTTATAACCTTTCCTACAAGGAAAAGGTTTCTATTTCCTTAACACCCTCCCTCAAGTTGGAGCATGATGATCAAGAATGTCCAACTTGCGAAGAAGATTATGAAATTACTAATCATTAAAAAAATTAAAATCCTTTCAGAATGACGAGACAAATTAACAAATCGGGGCCGTCAGAGGTTCCAAGGTAGTAAGGAGAGTTCATAGATCGACCAGAAGGTACAGATCCCCCAGAGCCAGATTGTAATTGCAACTGTTTGAGTAAAGCTGCAATCACGTCGGTGGCATTCAACATTTGTAGCTTGTTAGCCTCAACTTTTCCAGCGATACGGGCTTGCTCATCAGCATCAGAACCGGGACCAGAGGTGAGATCAGACATGGTAGTAAATTACATAGATCGACAGCAACCAGAGGTGGCAGCGGTGTGGAAAATCAGGTAGGCAAAGGCGCGGTAGCGCGTGGAGTTGGGCTGTGGTGCGTGAACATCACTCGCCAGTGAATCAAAGTTGTACGGATCGCGGCACCCGTTGAGGTGGCAGTAGCGATCGAAAAAACAACAACCGACAAGGCAGTCAACGATGGTGATGACACGTGAAGTGTAACGCGCGGCTTGATGGTGGAAGCTCTGGCGAAAGACGACAGCGGATTTTTTTTGGGTTTATGTCTCAGAATTTTTTTAAGCTCTGATACCATGATAAAAATATAAAAATGACTTTATTAAGGTGCATTGATATCTCATCAATGTCACATCTCATCAATGATGAGGGTTACAATATATTGTGCTAGAACAAACCAAAGTCTAACAGGAATATGAATAGGATTCCAAAGTCTATGAGGTAACCACCATTTATAACCTTGCTTTGATACCATGATAAAATATAAAAGACTTATTATGGTGCATTGATATCTTATGAATGACATATCTCATCAATTATAAGAGTTACAATATATTGTGCTAGAACAAACCAAAGTCTAACAGGAATATGAATAGGATTCCAAAGTCTATAAGGAAATTACCATCTATAACTAATTCTATAAGGTAACCACTATTTATAACCTTTCCTACAAGGAAATGGTTTCTATTTCCTTAATAGGCTTCCTTGCCCATGTGTTGAGAATCATTTCAACCCATTTAATGCTTTGTCTATTGTGAATTTATGGAGCTTTGATGTTGGTTGTTGATGTTATTAATGTGATTGAAAGTTTGATGGTATGAAAATGCTTGTATGATAACTTGTTAGGAATGGGTGAAAGTAGCTAATTTCTCCTCTATTGACATGGAATCCATGAGCATGAATTAGAGCTTATAATTGGGTTTATGATGTTATAATTGCTAGATAAATATGATAATGTTGAATCCTTTGTCATGTTTATTTTAGGTAGCAAGTGGGAGAAGTCATTGAATGTTGAAGTTTCTTGACCAATCTTAGTAAATACATAAATGGCTTCAATACTAAGACATTTGGATTAATGTTTATAAATGTTATCAAACTTGTTGATTCTTCATACATAATGCCAATAATGGGACATCTTTAGGCATTTCTCGACTAAAGGGTCCATTAGTGAGGTTTACAAGATATGTTCAATTCAATCTTGTAACTACTACCAAAAAAGAATGGAAGGTTTATCTCTATGAAAAGTGGTCAAGGTAGTAAATAGGTCGTGGATTCAAGGATAAATAAGAGGCTCAAAAGTGTAAATCAATTTTGCACGAGGTCCCGTAATTTGTGTTTAATCAATATTTGTAGTTTGTTGCAATATTAGCTTAATCTCTTGTTTATGATAGCACTCTTGTCTTTAATTTCATAACTTAGAAAAACCAACCAACGCCCCCTCCCCTACTTGATTTTATTTATCTAAATATGTCTATATCAATGCTTATATCCACCATATATGTATGAATCCTTAGGAAAATTGCTCTTCTTCGTGGACGATCCCAATTTTCCACTATCTACTTAATTTTATTTAGGAAGCACTTTAGGGCTATAAATTGTAACTTTGAGAGGTAAAGCGATGACTTCCCAAATTTTGGTGCCGCTGCCGGGGATGTGGCATTTATTTTTGAGTGTTTGGGCATATTATGTGTGAATATGTGCTAGTTGTGAATATGTGTTAGTTTGCATTTATTTTGTTTTTTATATGATTTTTGGTTATCTTGGAGATGTATTGTTCGAGTTCTTGGTGTATCGTTCGTACTCGATCCTCTTCACAAGAACCCCCACACAATGATCCCGAGTTAGAGTTGGGCTAGAAGGCTTTCTTTAGAAAGTGTGAATAACACCCCTCCTAGGGACAATTTTTTGAAAACTTCTACTTCTATAGAGCATCATAAGCACCAAGATAAGCATCCGGAAGGAGAACCTGAACACCCTCACCTTCAAGGGGGGAATGTTCCATTGAGGAAAATTCCATTGAGGGAGACTATGGCTCCTAACCTTAAGCACCAACCGATGTTCATTACATATAAGGCGGTTAAGCCTAATGGGAACTTTGAGCTAAAGTCTGGGTTGATATACTTACCTTTCTTTCTTAGTTGTCAAGGGGAGGACCCCAAAAAATATCTCTCTGACTGTCATATGGTTTTTTGTGGTATGATTCCAGACGGAGTGGATGAAGAGTTTTACAAGTTGAAGGCCTCCCCATTTTCATTGAGAGATACCGCAAGGGATTGGATCTACTACCTTCTATCCAGGAGCATAAACTCATGGATTGAGTTGAAGAGGAAGTTTCTCGCCAAGTACTTTTCGGACTCAAAGTCTGCCACATTGAATAAGGATATTAGCAACATCCTCCAATGGTATGAAGAGTCATTCTATGACTATTGAGTGAGGTTCAAGGTGGCTACTCAAAAGGGGACTTGGTGTATTACTTATACAATGGTCTACTCAACGTGGAGCAAAGTTTAGTGAGGGGATCTTGTGGTGGTTCTATTAGGAACCAGGCTTCTAGAGCAGCTATGGAGCTTTATGAAGAGCTAGCCGAGGAATGGAGGACCTTTAGTTCAAGATTCAATTTGAGAAGGCAAAATCCGAGCAATACAATTGTCCTCACCAAAAATGGAAAGCTTGAGGATCAAATGTTGGCCCTCACTTATATTGTGAAGTGACCACTAAATCTGGGAATGTGCCACATGTGAAGCCATGTGAAATTCGTTCATTAGCGCATCCTACAGATACTTATCCTCGATTGCAAGATGATTATATTGAGGAGGTGAGTTTCATGGATGCCAAGGATATCAAGGTTACCAAGGCTGTCAAGGCTACCGAAATTGGCCTTACAATGCGGGTAATTGAGATCACCCAAATCTTCTGTATGGAAATGCTCAAGGGGGGGGGTCAAAATATTCAACCTTATCGCTCCTCTCAACAACAATATTGGCCTCCTCAACCACAATTACAAAGGCTTCAAGATTATCCCCATGATCAAGGTGAAAGTTTGGGGATATCAAAAGATGATGTTATGCAAGCCATTGAAAGGTTAAGTTTATGTCCGTAAAAGGTCGTTAAATTCCAAGAGAAGGCCGAATCAAGCATCAAAATCTTGGAGATTCAAGTGAGTCAAATGGCTTAAATCTTGAACCGGATGGAGTCAAGAGACTCGGGAAAATCTGGCAAAAATGCAAGCGCTATCACTTTGAGAAGTGGTAAGAATGTTGGCACTTCCTAGAACAATGGTGAAATTATTGATAATGATCCTACAAGGTTGAAGTGTTTGAGAAGGAAGTGGAGGAAGAGGCCGAGGAATTGGCCAGGGAGAAAGTGAGCAAGGGGAAGGAGATTGAGGAAGAGATCATCATTGAATAATTGAATTCTAATCCCGAGCCATCATCCCCCCCTCAGAAGAAGGCAAAGATGACAGAAATCTTTTCCTATGTGTCGGAACCGACTTTTCCAAAAGCTTTAAAGGGTAAACAAAAGAAGGAGGTCTTTCATAGATGTGAGATAAATATCTCTCTTTTGAATGCTATTGAACAAATTCCTAGTTATTCTAAATTTCTTAAGGAATTGTGTGTTATGAATAGAAAACAAAGACCAAACAATAGGCTTAAGAATGGGAAAAATGAACATGTCTCCGTTTTGTGCCAAAAAGAGTTACCTCCTAAATGTAGTGATCTCGGCATGTTCACAATCTCTTGCATGATAAGAAATACACATTTTGAAAAATCCATGCTTGATTTAGGTGCATCAATAAATGTGATTCCTTACTCTTTGTATGATAACCTCAATTTAAGTACTTTTTACAAAACCTGGGTGGTAATTCAATTCGCCAATCGTTCTAGTGCATACCCTAAGGGTATTATCGAATATGTGTTGGTTAAGGTGGATAACTTAATATTCCACATGCATTTTTATGTCCTTGACATTGAGCATGATAAACATGCCGCCCCAATTTTGTTGGGGAGGACATTTTTGAAAATTTTAAAGACAATAATTTATGTGCATAATTGTACCCTCACCATGGAATTTGATGGGATTAATGTAGAGCTTAGCAAAAATGACTCTATGAAGTATCCGATTGAGGAACACTCTTGCCATGCTATTGATATTGTGGAAAATATTGTGCAAGATATTTTTGAATTAAGTGGTGAGGATTCGTTGTTATTTTCTTTGGAATGTGATATTAATGATGCATGCCATGTATATTCCATGAGCACTAACTTGAAGGAAAGCTTTGAGGACTTGAATATTTTTCAAGAGATGAGATCAAACCCTCCTGCTCTACCCTTGGAGGATCCCAAGAAACTGTAATTCCTCCCATCACTTGTGAAAGCTCCGGTTGTTGAGCTAAAACCTTTTCCAATTAACCTCAAGTATGAATTTCTTAGGGAATGAGAGACACTCCCGGTCATCATTTCAAGTAAGCTCACCCAAGAGCAAAAGGATAAGCTAATGGTGGTGTTTTGGGAAAATAAGGAAGCAATTGGATAGACTATTACCGACATCAAGGGCATAAGTCCATCCATTTGCTTGCATCGAATTTTGTTGGAAGATGATGCAAAGCCCGTGTGACAACCCCAATGTTGGTTGAACTGTCTATGATGGAGGTGGTAAAGGCAGAAATCCTCAAATTACTTCAAGCGGGAATGATTTATCCAATTTCGATAGCAAATGGGTGAGCCCAACTCAAGTGGTACCAAAGAAGAGTGGGGTGACAGTATTTGAGAATGATAAGGGTGAGATGGTGCTCACTCGTGTCCAAAACGAGTGGCACATTTGCATTGACTACCGAAGGCTAAATGCGGTAACGTGGAAGGATCACTTCTTGTTGTCGTTCATTGATCAAATGCTCGAGAGGCTAGCAAGTCACCCATTCTATTTCTTCTTGGATGGATACTCAGGATATTTTCAAGTGGCCATCGCCCCAGAGGACCAAGAGAAGATGACCTTCATGTGCCCCTTTGTTACGTTTGATCACCGGTTTATACCTTTTGGGCTATTTAATGCCCCGCCACTTTCCAAAGGTGTATGGTAAGCATTTTCTCAGAATTTGTTGAAATTTTTGTTTAGTGTTCATGGATGACTTCCCCGTTTATGGTAACTCCTTTGATAATTGTTTGGCAAAATGAGCACAAGTTCTTAAACTTTGTATTGATACTAACCTTGTGTTAAATTATGAGAAATGTCATTTTATGGTAGAACAAGGCATTGGCTTAAGCCACATTTTCTTCTCTAAGGTTATTGAGGTAGACAAGGAAAAGATAGACACAATTCAAACCTTACCTTATCTTACTAATGTGCGCGAAGTGCATTCT
>JAULKL010000015.1:4509385-4521143 GCA_032355745.1 Rubia rechingeri
TGGTCATATGGGTGGCGATATGCTGTAAAAGGATATTTTGGGTGGTGGGGGTGGTGGGGTGGGGTGGGGTGGGGGGGAGGTAGGTGGGGCTGGGTTGTAATTATAAAGGGGCTAGGTAAAAAGATTCGGGGAATGAGTTGTAATTATAGGGGGGTAGGTTGTAATTTTAAAAAATAGGGGTTGAGTTTGTAATAAAAAATGTGAAAAATCAATTTTACCCTTAACTGAGGAAACTTTAAAGTTAACGGTCTGAGCTGGCAGAAGGACCACAATTCACAAGTTCTGTAAGTTCATGGGCCAAAAGTGTGGGGAAAAAAGTGGAGGGCCAAAGGTGAACGATGGCGATAGTTCGAGAGCCGCAGAAGTCATTTGCTCTATATTATATTCTAGTATGAAATAACAATGATTTTTTTGTATGAAACTGTTTTATAAATTTGGTGAGACGAGCAATCAATCTGTAATTAAGAATAATCTGCTTGTCTAACCAAATTTAAAGTTCTCATGGGTTTTAAGCAAACTATATACTACAAACATGAAGATTCCTTTCCCAATATTCATTTTATGATTGCTACTCCTCCTTTTGCGTTAACATCCAGGCATTTCATACCGCTCAGTAGCAGAAGTCGAAGCAGGCTTCTTTGCTGCGTTTCATTCCATCAAAAAGAATTATCATGTAAAATATTTTTGGTCAGATATAAATTTATATCCTCGATATTATTAATTAAACTGATATCAAGTAAGCAATTTTATTTGTATTGAATGATGGATTCGATTGTTAATATTTTCAAATATTATCAACTTTAAAACGACTTCTGTAACCCTCGAATTATCACCATTGTTCACCTTTGCCCTCCAATTTTTTATACAACACTTTTGACCCCTGAACTTACAAAACTGGTGAATTGTGGCTCTTCCGTCTGATTCAAGCGTTAACTCTTACAAAGATTCTGTTAATTGAGGGTAAATTTGTCTTTTCATCATTTTCCTTTCCGTTTTCCTATTTCTATTCTTTTTCTTTCCTATTTTCCTTTTTATTTTTATTTTTCTTTCCTATATTCCTTCTCTTATCTTTTCTTCAGATCGCCACCTCACCCCGTCGCCCCGCCACCTCACACCGTTGCCCCACAACATTTTGCCGCCCTCCTCCACCTGATACCGTCGCCACCTAAACTAGGGTTTTCATCCCATGTTGCGGAGATCACTGTAAAGCCCTCCTACACTCATCTTCTCCACCATCTGTTGCTGATGTTGATGTTGAATTTGAAGCTGCTCCCGCTAGAACTATGCCAGAGATCGCTTCCCAATCATGTCCTGTCCGAGGTTCTGCATCATCTGCGACGGAACCTCCGGAAGAATCCCAGTGAGCTTCGGCCTGTAGGATTTTTCCAGGGCTTCAGACCAATGGGCTGGCACAAGTGAGAGCGAGGGCACGGGAGAGACATCGGCGGTCGGAGCGGGAGCAGGGAAATTCGATGGAGGGGCGAGAAGCAGCTGAATCAACGAAGTCAAATCCGAGTTCAGGTGGCCGTGGCGGGGAAGGGTGGAGTAGGAGGGTGTTCGTGGCGGGTCGAGTGGCGGAGAAGGGTGGCCATGCATCGTCGAACAACACCCACCAGACACTCCACCCCATCGGCATTTTGCCTCTCCGACTAGATCTAAGGCAACAAAGATTATGAAGCGACGGAGGTGGTAGGCAGAGGCGGCGAGGCGGAGGGTGGGCTATCGTTGTCAGGAGAAGAAGAAGGCGGAGGGTGGACTGACGATGAGAAGAAGTCGTAGGAAGACAATGAGAGATAGGAAAAGAAAAAGGGGGAACAAAGGAAATATAAAAACAAAAAGGAAATAGAGAATAAAAATGTTTAAAAATGAAAAATGATCATTTTTTTGCCCTTTAAATTAAGGTTTTGAACAAGCTTAATGGTTTGATCTAACGGAATGGCCACAATCCACCGGTTTTGTAAGTTCAGGAGCCAAAAGTGTTGGAAAAAAATTGGAGGACCAAAGGTGGACGATGATGATGATGGTTTGAGAGCCACGGAAGTCGTTTGCTCATTCAAATATACAAGGACAAGAAATAACATATCATGTGTCAAAATAGGTTACTATCACATATGGAGCGTCAAAATACGATTAAAATACATCCAGCCTTTTCAATCATCAATACACTATACAGCGAGTAATCTGAATAAATCAATCAAACAAAACTAAATTAAATCAATGCAGGTTTTATGCTGCATTCATCATTGTTAAATAGAATCGAAATGTAATTTAGCATCAATGTGTTGTTCTTTCTCAAATAAACTTTCCTCAAATTCTTCTCTTTTCCAGCCCAATTCAACCTATTAAGCCTTTTTTTTCTTCTGAATTCTATTCATAATAAAGATCCCAAGATCAAGTTCAAAAAAAAATTCCCCAGAAAAGTAGAGAACATTCGGTCTCAAAGCCAAGAGCTGAACAGAACTACATGCAGCTAAGTCGAAGCCAAACCAACATTCTAAAGGAACAAGAACGCAAATAATTTAGCTACAAAGAGAGTGTGTGAACATTAACTGATAAGTTAACTACGGAGCACAATGGTAGAACAACAGCCAGGGTAGAATGAAAAAATAACCCATGAAGAAAATACAAATAGCACACTCTTTCAATCAAGAGTACCCAACTACAGTCACAGCTCAACAAGACAATCCAATCAGAATAAATTGCAGATTTAACTAACACTTTGTTACATACTATGTAATTCAGCATTGTTGTAATCTTCTTTCTCATAAAACTCTCTCAAGCTTTCCTCAAACTCCTGCCCAGTTCTTCCCCATAATCCTCCATTATCAACTATCTGAACTTTATTCATAAAAATAAAAACCCAGGATCAAGAAAACAACTCTTGGACAAAGAGGAACCAAAGAGAAGAGGTGGGAAGAATAAGTATGTAGCCAACTACAGGCCGAACCAACATTCTGTTGGAACGGGAGGGAATGTTAACGCAAATAAGTCAGCTGCAATCAGAGCTACAATGAGAACACTAATGTCAAATTGCAAAACAGTCAAGTACGAGAGCATTAACATTAACTTATTAACTTACAAATAAGTTTAGAGTACAAGAACATTAACATTAACTTGCAAATAAATAAGTCCAGAGTACGAAAACTTGCAAATAAGTAGAGAGTACGAAAACATTAACATTAACTTGCAAATAGATAAGCCCAGAGTATGAGAACTTGCAAATAAGTGTAGCGTACAAGAACATTAACATTAACTTGCAAATAAATAAGCCCAAAGTATGAGAACTTGCAAATAAGTCAGCTACAATGGGAGAATAAAACTACCAAACAGTAGATAACAACGGTGTAGGAGGAGTAATTATCCCTTGGGAAAAGTGCAAAAATGACCCTATAAGATTGAGAAAGTGCAGGAATGACGTAAAATCTGAAAGTGCAGAAATAACCCTATAAGATTGTCAAAATGTGCAGTTTTACCCATTTGGCCAATTTCCGGCATTGACCGATGTAAATCCGGCGTTGACTAATAGTGAAAAGACAAAAATACCCCTCTTTTAATAAAAACCCTGAACTAAAAATAGAATGACCATTATACCCTAAACTTCTTCTTCAACCCTAAACCCTAACCGAGCGCCGCCGCCGCTGCCTACTATGCCCTGCCACAGCCCCACCCGCCCGAAACAACCAAATTCAAGCTCCCAAATCCATGAAACAAAGACACGAAAGAACGAGCTAAAACCAGCAAAACCATCTGATTCCGAATTAACGAACCAATAATCAAGCTCAAGAGATGGAACATCTTCATCAAACAAAACAACTGTTTCTGGAACCAAGTGAATGAACAAAGAATTCTCCACTAACTAGCAACACAGATGAACAAATAAATGCAGTCACAGATGATACAAAGGAAGGATACCCATTTCTCCATACAAAACTAAAGGCTAAATCTCTACAATATAGATAGTACAGCTGAAATCTTCACAATATCACAAATTACTGCAGCAATTTCGATTAGGATCCCAGAATATTTTACCAGATGAGCTTCAGCAGTAATATAGGTTCCTAAATGAAAACAACCCTAAAAAAGCCTAGTAATCAATTATCAAGCTTCTTAGCGAAATATGATAATACCCCATTCCTTCAACAATTTGTACGATTACAAGTTAATGAAGCTTTAGAGCCGTAATTTGGTTGAAGAAAGGTGTTAAATCGTTGCATACCTAGTGATGAGATAGTTCGACGGAGGCTTTTCTGGCAGGTTCGCATGCCCTAGCCACCGTGATGTTGATATTGTTTGAATATTTGAGAAACTCCTCTGTTAAATATTCAAATAGACGACGTATTTCCTGTACCTTAGCTGTTCCTGACTCCTTCCCTTTATTTATGTATCTATACTATTGACCTCTATAACCACAACGTCCACATGCTTCTATCTTGCTTCGAGATCTCTTCTCTTTGCTTCCACTCCTGACTTGACATTGCTTAGATATCAACCAACTCGTGCTTCTGAACACTTTCATTCTCCAGCAGCTTCTTAACTTCATCAAATTGGTCAGGTTTTGTTTGCTCATAAATGGAACACTGTCAAACTTTTACATACCCGTATATATATGGCCTCAGTTGGGGAAGACAACACTTCATCTGCACAGCTTCGGTCATTGCCTAAAATGTAACAAATTAGAATCATATAAATGGAAAGAACAATATGAACAAAACATGGATTGGTAGAACACAAAAATCAAAAGATATAGTATGAAATAAGAAAGCGACTGCAAGATTCTTCATCTAACGTGTTAGTTCTAAATAACCAAATGCAAATTATTACACATACTGAGAACCTTAGCGTGACTGAAGGAAAAATTAGCTGCCTCGTCATCATGAGCATACCTTTGCAAAAGAAAACATACATGGACACCTCATAGGAACATATAGAATGGATGGACAAAATGAGAATAGTGCACAGAGGTAAATTAGATGTGCAACTTACTTGACAAAGTCATTCTTAAGCACTGTCATTAGAATAGTGGCCAGAAAACCGGTAATCTGGAGGACCGTCACACAAGAGTTGATGATGGAAAACCAATGAATTTCCAAGTGGTAATGCATTTCACTAAAAAAGGAAAAAATTAACATTTCAGAACCTTAGCACGACTAAATGCTGCACAAAATCCCTGATTACGCAAGAGCAAACACAATATCACAAGCAGCTATTATTTCAATTATTTCCGACTACTTCCGGAGAAAGGGGAAAACCACAACAATGTGCCCTTCAGGATCATGCGTATCGTACTCCTCCTGAAATAAAGTAAAAAAGAATGAAATCCTCTTCGATGACACAACGAGTCAACATGAGAATAAAAGCAAACACTCTCATAGCTGCCAAACATTGAGAGAAATCTAAAACATTAAATTATTCCCGCATCAAAAAGGTCAACTCGACATTTGATCCTTGTCTCATCCATTAAACAATCAACACTTGTACATCGACAAACGGATATGTGAATAAGCAATTTATTTCATTCACAAGGCTGAAGAAAACATTACATTGTGAATCAAACTGTCGCAACGCATACCAAAGCAACAAATACACAGACACACAAGCACGTGAATAAGAAACTTAGCTCATTTACTAAGCCGACGAAAATGACAGATTATTGTGAATCTTTGGTCGTAACAAATACCATAACAAGAAGTCATTAACACCATTCCCTCATTTTTTATCAATTAAGTTTTCAGAAGAAAAAAAAAGGTTATAACATGAGAAGGAAAAACAAATATTAACCTCTGTTTTCTAAATGAAAGGATTGAATACAATCTAGTACCTTTGATTCACTCCAACAAATTAGATGTTCAATTTTCCTTGACCATCAAGGCTTAAAAGCCTCGGTCCAGAAAAAATTGATAAACGCAGGCATTATTTCACTGTAAAAGTCATAGGCGAGCTTCATCCAAGTATGCATAAAATAAACATGGAACAAAAGGCTCCATCACCTAATTTACAACAGAAAAATACAAGCACACAACAGTAAGCAAGGCTTCACCTCCTCGTATGGAATCAACTATATGATTATACAAAATAAGGTAAACAGATGACACAAATCACAAGCACTTAAGTAATGAACTGTCCCTAAAGCATCATCATTTGTTTTGTTTCAAGTACATTTTAAAAGTTTAAATATCAGTGATTTAAAAAATTATACCTAGACCAGTGGTGGTAAGATTTTAGACATTTATGTGTAGGCACCATTTAAGAATGGAATCAGTAATGACTATAACTAACCATACCTCGAAACAGTACAGTTTAAAAGATTTACAACTAAAAATAGAAAAAGCTTACATGATGAGTTTCATAAGGGAGCTTTACTATCTTACATGCCTAGAAAATCTGGGAAGAATCAACAAACTACATTCCCCTAAATTTCAGTAAGCAGAATGAAAGGGCAACCTGGAGCGAAACCGCAACCACGGCAGAATCGAAGGTCAACAAAAGTGGCATATTAATGTAACTACTTAATAAAAAAATATCCTAACGTTATATATAAGAATTGCTGAATATATACCGGGCAAAATGCACCCATAAACTCAAACTGCAGTGCACAAATTTAGCCTCATCATAAGTTCATAACCAAACACTACTTGAAGTAAATGAAAATAATAGGGAAGGGAGGAAGTCTATGAAAAGAAAAAAATGTAGAGGACGAACTTGGAGCAAAACTACAACTTGTTCGTCGCACTGAGTGACACAAAATCAACCCAAAAATCTTAAACCAGTACACCATTCATATCAATCCATTCTATGTGCATACAGAAAAGAGAGAAAGGAGGTCCAAGAGAAAATAATCTTGTCCATGAACCTTGCCCTTGGTGTCCTCCAGATTGAGCCAGTTCCAGGTGTGCGTGGTGTGCGTCTTTCTACCCTTGCTCAGGAACACGGATACCACATCAGGGTGCTTTTCACCACAACACCATATCCATCACTCACATCACATATCCACGTATTAACAATCCATAATACCATATCCATGTATCCATGTGTGTGTGATCAAATTAAAACGTTAGTAAACTGAGTATGTAGCTAGGTACTGGATATCCTTTGTGCTTCTTCCTGGTCGAGAGTGGCAGCAAAACCATTAATAGTTTTCTGGTACGAATAGATTATGGCTTCCTCAGCACTCTTCTTGCTGTTCCATCATCAATTAGTAATCATGAAATATACACACTGTATATAAATACCAAGGCAAGAGTTAAATTACCTTCCCAAGACTGAGGCCAACAAATCATGGTGAGAATTGGTGAGCCGATCAAGATCCACGGCAGTTACTTGTGGACCGTGAGAGTGACCTCCCAAGCACACAACATACGCCTGCACCCAACAATACAAGTCAAATATATGCATTCAAGTTAATGGTAATAATACAAATAATGTGGATTATATGGAGTATATATAACCTTGTTGGTTGCAGTCTGATGGTTGGATGTTGGGGAATTAGGAACATAGCTCTCCTTTCTGACCACAGAAATGGCAGGGTGTTGGCAATAAGCTGCGAGCAAAAGGAGGAGCTCCTCCAGCGGGATATTTCTTGTTGGTTGTTTTCTGACCACAGCATCGGTATATTTCTTCCGCTGCTCCTCCAGCGGGATCTGGTTTTCTACCTGGCTCATCACAAATTTATCTTCAGCAACGGCAATATACCCAAAGTCCTCATCTCTGCCGCCAGCATTAACAAATATACCGATGAACGTCAACCTTCAAATCAGTTCATGCAAAACAAAACTGAAGTGAATTCCACAGAAAACTTACTTGTTTGTGAGAAGAAAGGAGAGAAGTCTGAAGTTAATGGTGATGTTAACTTCGAGGAATTGGCTATATCGATGAAGGACTTTAACGGGGCAGAAGGCTTAAAGCTGGAATGTTTGGTCTCTGGCGTGATGCCACTTACATGAACCATAGGGACATCACTGAAGAAAAGAAAAGTAATAAGGCCAGCAAACTTAATAATCATATATTGCATATAGACAGATTCTGGATGCAAACATTAACCACATTTAAAGTGAATCTATATGCCGATTGGTAACTAACTACGATTTAGAGTTACGAGGCTAGCAATAAATGGACAGTAGAGAACTCCTGCACAGTCTGGTTTTATGCCATGAAACAATATCAAAACAAGTCATGTGTTTATGAAACAGATGCAGCAACTCTACTTTCGAACATAAGTAAGCTACAAGGCATTTTACGACAGAATAACATCGTAAAAGGGTGTTTCTGACTATAGAATCAGGTTGAGTCAAAGGGGATGATCTCTTTAGACATTATACTCTGACCTGGGGACACGAAATCCAAATAATCCTGCAGTTGAAGAGCATATGAGGGATGACTGAGGAGCATACAAACCAAGTTGACTTATAGCTAGTGCAACATAATTGAACAATCTCTGTAGCAGAATATCATAGCTTCATAAAATGAACAAGATTTTATTCCATAATCTTACCTCAGATTATTTTAACTTTGTTTCTTGCAAAAGCTAATTGATCTAATCATTCACATTAATAGCACAGGATGAGGATAGTATAGAGCTATTTTCATTACCTGTAGTATTCCAGTGGCTGTAAACTCGTCAATTACCGACTCCAAAGGGAACATCCACCCTGAATTGAGATCCTGAACTACCTTTCCTTCTTGATAAGCTTTCAAGCTGGCAATCAAAATATGTGGTGGGAGGAAATAAAAGTTGGGCAGCCAAGACAGATCACGAAGCTTACATGTAATCTCAGCTTCAATATTTTTAATCTGATGGTCAAACCCTAGCTTCACCCTGACAACATGATTAAACATACATTCGTATCAACTCTTACCTCGCAGTAAGAGTTGACCATGTTCTGGACCTCATCATCGTCTTTCTTTCCCCACTCAATGCAAATCCAGCTGGAGAACCCCTCCGCGCCAACCTTCACCTTGTTCGCCAGCTTGAGCACCAGCTCGTCGGCAGTTCTCTGCATGAGCTCCCCGCGCCGAAGTCCAACTACAGAGTGCCCGACTGCCTCACCGTTGCTCAGTTTAACCACACAGAAACGCCTTTGTAACTATATTTCACAGTAAAACCTTATAGGACTCAAAGTAGGAAAAAATTCAGCATCCAACTAACAACAACAACAAACTTGAAAGTGAAAAGCCCCATTAGTCTATCAAAACCAAAACCACCTCCACCGATAGGAGAAAACCTTGACAATCAAAAACATTAGCAACAAAAACCTTTGCTCCAACATCTTCTGGTGTTCAATTTACACAACTACATGTTCCGAGATTTTTCAATTCTTGAGGAGACCTAGAGATCAACTAAGAAAGACACCTATTATACATATATTCAAACAAACATGATTCTAAGGAAGCATCTTTAACGGTTAAACATAGAACAAAATGTAAAATACATTTTAAAGATATAATGCTGCAGCAAACAAGATATTATTATTGACATTGAAGGTAAATGCGGAAAAAAATATGTTTGAATAAACTCACGGTTGAAGATTGGCAGGTGGCTTAGGCTTCAGATTAATCACGTACAGAATGGTCAATATCATCATTCCTCAGATAGCGAAGAACTTCTGGCTTTTAGAAGCACTTGTGCTTATTGAAGGGATCAATGTATGCGAATTCATATGAACCAGACAGAAGCAGATACTATATACATAAAAGTTATTGAAGGGATCAATGTATGCGAGCTACCGGATCTCCGTCGAGCACCCGACGGACCCCACAAAGTCCATCCGCCGGGCCAGCTGGCACCGCTTCTCATCCAAGAAGAGGTCCCATGGCTGGTGTGATTTCATCCCCTCTAACTCTATCTCCGATTCGAAGCTCGGGTTTATGTTTAGTGCTAATGACTGTTTGTGATTATGATTTTGAATGAGTCTGTTTCGTTTTCGAGAGAGAGTAGTAATGAGGTGGGGTTTAACCCGGCAGCAGCCAATTTTGGGAGGCATGGGTAGTGGCCAATGTTGGGAGGCATGGTTATGGCTACTCGCATGGAGGTGCTAGATCTTCGATGGTGGCGCTGAGAATCAGAAGAGTGGTCGCGGCGGCGGAAAAGGGCTTGGGTGGTGGCTGGGGCAGGTCTTTGGTGGCGGAGCGGAAGAGGTTTGGGAATTGGTGCTGACGGGGGCGGGGTTGTGGTGCCCGGATGTGGATAGCAACTGCCGGTGCCCGGATGTTGATGATGACGAAGATGGAACCGCCGCATCGCCGCCGGATGTGGATAGCAACTGGTGGTGGTGGTGAAAAACAAAAATAAAAGGGAAAAGATAAAAAGGTAAAAGAAAAGGAAAGCTGAAATTTTTAACTAAAAATGTTTTTTAATAAGTGAAATTACTAAAATACCCCTAACCATATAAAAAGAATATATTTTTTGGGGGCCAAAAGATGAAAACCGCCCAGAATCTGGTATTTGGGACCGAAAATTTTCACTTTTTATTTGTGGGGTACTAAACTAACGTGGTTTTGCTCTCGGGGACCAAAACATGGTAAGATATGGTATTTCGGGGACCAAAAAAACAATTTAGTCTTAATTTAATTCTGTTATTTGAAATTTTGAATGGTTACTTTTAATTTACATCCACCATATTTTTCAATTTTCCTTACATTATTACTCATTTGAATTGTTAAATCGTATGATCTTAAGTTTGAGATCGAAATACTAAAAAGTATGTTGAATCACATTTTCGCAGTGCAGCATAGTGAAAAGCAAATTCCAATAAGAGTTCATCACATGTACAGAGTGAAGAAAGATGTCAATTTCTAATCATTTCGCTGTTTGATTTCCCAAGTTCAAGACTCGAATTTGGCTATACAAATTTATGATCGACATTTAGAAATGGTTGAAATATACACAGTATAAGAATCGTTTTGTGTTTTGTATGAATTTAAATTTAACTGTGTTTATCTACACTCTTTGCCCTCTGCAAAAAGGCGATCGCTGCTCGCCCTCAGCAGCCCACATCAGCCGACACCACAGCCATCATGTGAGAGGTAAGTCACGGTAGCCCAGCACCAGGAACAAGTGGCGGGAACTACACTCTTTGCCCTCGGTAATTGATCAGGGGGACGAAGTTATACTATTTGATCCTTCGTACAAGGCATATGCCATTGTGATTATTATCACCTTTACTTCAAACTCTCGATACCATTAGTTCAAATTATCAATCTACTTCGTCCGAACTCGAACTGCGCACATATTTTTTGGATATTATTCTCTATTAAAGCTTGACCGCATATTTTTAAATAGACATATGAGTAATAATATTATCGTATACGATATAATTGAATTCGTCGTAACAAGTAGTGTAAAGTCATGTGCGATCTCATGGTTTAATTGATTGGCAATTTGTGAACTTATGTTAAAGAAGAAAACTTACCATGTTGGAACATATACTGAGAGCAGATTTGCGGAACGAATATTGCGTTGGATTTTGGTTTATGGAAATCGGTGATTTAGCAATATTTGTTTTGGCCGAATGGAAGCATTATGATTTTATGGTAAATCCCTATATTTAAGGAATTTGAATTTAATGAATATTATGGGATTTTGTAATAAGGAAAATCCCTTTATTTATGTGATTTGGATATGCTTCAGAAGCAGATAAGGAATAGGAATATTGTGGAGATAATCATGAGTATTCCGATATGCATTTGACTATAAATTGAGGACATAATTCGGCTGCGGAATACGTGAATTAAACGGAGAAAATATGCACATCGGATTTTCTAT
>JAULKL010000015.1:4743150-4753412 GCA_032355745.1 Rubia rechingeri
GGGAATGGATAGTTCATGTGTGCATTTTGAGATGATTGGTATTGTGTTTGGAAATTCAAGTATGAATGTGGGGAGTTGGGAGGAAAATTTCCGGCACTTTCCAGGACGTACATTTTCAGGAATTTGAAAATTTTGAGCAAAATTTGGAATTTACGATAAATTTTCGGAAGAAGAAGAATTCAAAATGACTTTTTCTTTACCTTTCGAAACTCTTCGTGATTCCATTTCAATTTATGTAAATGAAATTGAATTGTGGAGACGATTATATGAGAAAAATGATGAAGAAGAAGTTTAGAATGGAGAAACTTTGGAATGAAAGTAGTGTGCAAATCTTCTTCTCAGTTTGGCCCTATTTATAGGCAAAAAATTGAAGAGAGTTGTAAAAAAATTTAAAAAATAAAAAAAATCAAAATCTGCCGTTTTTGAAAAATAGTCGTTGGCCCACGTAGACCAACCAGCGCCCGATTAGTGGCCAACAGCTACATTTTTTTAAAAAAAGCTTCAGCCATAATTGGACACGTGGCTGAATCACGGCGCACCACGTGTCCATGCAGAAATTAAAAAATTGAGGTCTGCATGTGGCCACGTGGCCCAACCAGCGGCCGCCACGTGGCACATGCGGACAAAGCAAATGGCCCGCACTGATGAGCGGGCCTGTCCCACGCGCGCTCTGCCATTTTGGCAGAATTGGGCCGGTTCTCAATTGAGAACCTGGTCCCACGGGTTGAAAGAGTTCAACCCTCTTTCAGCCCTCATTGTGGGGATTTTGGTCCCCATTTGGTCCAAAATTTTAATTCAACCCACTCCAAAACCCCACTGCACATGCTCTTAGACCAAAAGCTGAATTAGGGTGGACAATAGTACCCTTACCACCGGACCATCGCTCCACGCTCGGACCTCCACCAAACCATCACGGGACCACCACCGGGCTGCCACGGGACCACCACCGGACCATGCAGGGTTATATCAGCACATTTCTAAAACTTATAGGGTTATATCAGCACATTCGTAAAAAGTGTAAAATTATATCAGCACATACTATAAAAGCAGAGCATATGGTAATACACTCGATTGACCTTAACAAGCATTCACAACATCATATACACCATTATCACATCATATAAAAATCATATACACCATAAAATTCGACATCATAACACCCTCATTTATATTAAACACAATTAGCACATAACCTAGTCTCATTTCAAAACCCATGAATATTAAAAACCCTAGGTCGAAGAACAACGAAAAATAACAACTACACACAACACCAAATGTTATCCAATCATCAATCCGGACTAAAACAACAAAACAAATAAAATATATCCTATATTCTATGCCATATATACCATATATCTCTTATATCTCTATTCATATGACGAGAATCAAAAGAAAATCACATAATCAAACTCACCATCACCTTAATCTAGTGAATTAAGGTTAATTTCTGGAGAAGATGCCATTTTTGAAAGGTTCCCACACCTCCACTTTAGCGTCCGACACACTCTGGAATGCCGACGATCGATAAAAGAGGTTGAGATGGTGGTTGTGTGTGGTTGGCGTTGATTTTGTACAGATATGACACTTTATTTTTATATGTGCTGATATAATCCTACATTTTTTTTACGAATGTGTTGATATAACACTATAAGTTTTAGGAATGTGCTGATTTAACCCTATCTATTTTTATAATGTGCTGATATAACGCTACCCAGTCCGGCGGTGGTCCGACGTCGATAATTGGGATATTAATGCCGCTAAGGGCAATAACGTCATTTCCTATTTTTAATTATTTAATTTTTAATAGAAGGGTAAAAATGTCTTTTTACTGAATTCTAGCTAAAAGTTGTCGGAAAGGGTATTTTTGCACTTCCACTTATTTTTTAGGGTTATATTTGCACTTTCAATTATTAGAAAACTATATTCGCACTTATGTGCATTATATAGAGTTATACAAACACTTTTATCTTTAAGTTTAAAATTTCATGTATGCTTTAATTGATTCGAATTTGTTGTTCATATTGAATCCAAATTTTAAATTCAAATTTCGACGTTAAAACAGTTAAAATTTTGTTCAGGATGTTTTTAATTGATCCTAAAATACTTTACAATAAAATTTATTTTTGCTTTCTGTCGATAAATAGAATTATTTTTGTCATTTCCCCCTTCATTACTGAAACAGCGTCGTTTCAATCTAGTGCTAATATCCTGACTTTTCTAAAACGACGTCGCTTCAGATTTGTTTAACCTTGAACTCCGAAACCGCCTGCCGATTTACTTGCAGCGCCTTTGCTCACAACTTTGCGGCCAACCCGAAACGGCTCTGTGTTTTTCTGGGTGTGATGGGGAAGGAGTCGTGAAGGTAATCCAAATGCTTCAGAAATTATGATGATTCTACTTTGCTTTCTATTAATTTCTTCCAATCGAGTGTTCGCAGTTACGTTTAGCTATCTGGGTTTCTTGTCGGGCAATTTGTATGTTTGCTCTGTTATGGGTCTTTCTTTTTGAATCTCCGTTGGTGCAAAAATGTTGTCTTTTGCAACTTGAGAACCAGCTTATTGGTCATTTACTGATGATAGTTTCTATAGTTAGGCTCACTAAGCAAATAATATTCAGTGATGAATTTCATAAGATTTTTTTTGTTATCATTGTAAATTTGGTTCATATGAAATCGAATAGTTTTAGTGATGTAAGATTTTGTACTGCATAATGATGAGAGGAACACCATTCAATCTTGTAGGTTTGGAACACAGATAATGGGAATCATAATGGGGAATGGAAGGAGATGGATGGCGGTAGAGTCTCGTGGATTGCTTGCGGCTTTATTGGCATGTCTCTTGATTACAGAACTCCAATGCTAACTCAGGTACATTTACTAGGGATTAATAATGTTAGTTCACAAACATTATTAATGTTTAGAGGCAGTTGCTGATATGTCCGATGACTTATCAGAGGGTGAGAAAGGAGATACCATCAGTTAAATTTCAGCACATGGAGAGAGCACTAGGGGTCGGCTACCTAGGATAAGTTCTGTGGAGACAATGTAGTTGTGGGTCAGTTCGCAGAGAGAAAAGAAGTTCTAGTATTGATAAGGTGTGTGCATTCAATCGCGTTGGAATACGTTGTGTGTAAAAATTACCATGTTTCGGGGTGTAACTTTCATATACTTATTAAAGCATGGGAATACAGTGCGTATAAAAATTACCATGTTTCTAGGCTCTTTTACTGACCATTGCATCAATTAATGTTGCTGGAAAATTAAGGGTTGCTTCTTCTTTTCTGCTGAGTTCCTCTTTATTTTATCCTTTAAAGTGGAGAACTTTTCTTTGAAAAATAAATAATGCAGGTGTACCCATTATGCAATACTCCGTATATGATGGACATGGGAGATTGGTTGCAGAATATGCCCAGAAGAATTTACTTGCATATGTTCTTTCCGCTGGCTTACGATGTGAGTTGGTCTGTTTTGCTTGGAATTGGTTGTGATATAAAACGTGTTTTCTTTTCTGGGTTTTGTATAAATGTTTGTTCTTTATGCTTCTTCGGAACATTGCAGTTGGACTTGAAAGCTGTAAAAAAGGCCATTCTCGAAGGTCTACTTGCTTATTTTAGTCCATCCTTTTGTTTTCGTGTTTCTTTTATATGTTTGTATTTGCTGAATCAAAAGGGTGTTTGTGTTTCTTCTGTGCTGTTCTTGGGGGCAGGATTTTGCAAAACTGACGAGTGTCTTCTTCAGAAGAGCGCTGCAGGTATCTTCATTATTCATTTAGTGCTTTTGGTGTAATGTAGTTCTATCAGAAAAAGGAGTAAAGGATATGCCGTAGATTTTAAACTCAGCCTTTATATGTACCATTCTGGCAACATTTGGATCCTTTAGAAGCCAGCGTACCCTCGGTTTTTAATTTTGTGTTGTTAAGAAAGTATACGCAGCTTTAATAAGTTGCCTGCATCAAGTTGAAAGTTCTCACTATCAGGAAATAACTTCATGGACTAATACACGTAGAAAATATGGAGCTTGGCCGGGATTCTGATACTGGTGGTCAGGTTTATTTGGTTTTTAGGCCTTGTCCCTTCAAAGCTCTCAACCTAGCCAGGTTCTTGTTTGAACACCATCTATGATATCTGTTACTTTACATGCTGTCATTATGATTTTTTTGTGAATATGGTAAAAATGTGTCAAATACAATGTAACGGAGGGAGTAAGGAAAATGATATGTACTTTAATTGGATTTAATATTATAAAATATCAATTTTTATTTTATTTATTATTTATTAATTTCTAGCTAAATTGATTATTTCACTTCATAGTTCATATAGTTCTTCTTATATGACTACACTTAAAAATTTGAAACACTATTTATTTTAAATTTAAATATGAGATGCGAAAAGTATAAGAAAATCTATTTTAATGTTTTAATCAACAACACTGCCCGTTATGCAGTGGAACCCTGCTAGTTTCTTTTAATAGATACAAGTGACATAACTAAACTGACTCTTGCACATGCTGACAGGCTTTTAAATTTACAGAAACCTTAGAGTTGACATTTTAAGTTCTAAAATGAAAACCAAAATTTGGTTAGAGTTGACAATTTCATGTATATGTTCCCTGTCCCCCTTTGGTAGTTATTTCCTGAGTTGACTTAAGTTTCTGTGATCCAAGTGCTTTGAGAAATATCAACCCCATCCAATTCTTCATATTTCTTTGCAAAATGAGCTCGAGCGATTTCGACGGTTTTCTGAATGTGCTGGATCAGCTGGAGAAAGAAGAAGGTAGATTTGGCAACCAAGTTTTGCTTGATAGGTCCACCCTTCAAGTTCATTTGAGGTTTATCAGAATGATGATGAGATGGGAAAAGAGCTATCGTACTGGTAGTTGGCTCAGGGCCGTTGAAACTGAGGTAACAAATGCATTTTATCAAATTCTGCAGCCTTACAAATCTAGAGATTATGATCAAATGCATGTTACAGTCGGGAGTTTGTTAAAGGGTATTAGTATGTATCAGAAGGAGATAACAGGCTTCTGTAGATTGTATTTGAGAGGCTATGACTACGGGTTGGTGTGTGGTGATGTTAATGAAGAATTTGTAAATCCTTTGGTGGAGAATATGAGTGAACTGATAAGCCGTTCCTGTACGTGTCCCCTGAAGGAAAAACTCCAAGATCTCCAAAGGAAGCTAGATTTCGTCAGAAACTGTGTTGCGAGTCTCGCGGCTTATGAAGGAACGTTGAAGCCCAACTGGCTGGAAGATTCGTTGAGCCGAATGAAAATGATCTGTCAGGATACATTATTCGTTTGTTCTCTTTGTTGGTGGGACGGGGAGGAGGAGGAGGAGAAGGAAGAGATCAATTTTGAGATTCTAGTTGCTGATGTACTTGTACTGATCCAAGACAATGAGCCCTATCTCAGACGTGCATATTCTTTAAATCAAAGAGCTGTTGGCATTGACTTCCAAACGTTGGGGGCTGTGGATTATCTGTTGGCTGATCTTGAGGGCTGGATACAAGTTCGCAGCAGCTCAGCCGGGGCCACAATCCAAGTTGCAATTCTTGTCAGAGAGCTATCGTTCTTGAGAGATTTTCTCATGCATCCAACGGAGCTTGGGAGATCCCACACTCTGTTGACACAGATTACATCTTTGGCAAAGGAGGTTAGTACTGTGGTTTCGTGTATCAGTGAGCTCAAGATATCGGACAAGTTATATGTTGTGATTACTGAGTTACTTAAATGTCTAAATACTATCAAGGGTGAGATTAGGCAATGTTTTATTCCAGAAAGCCTATCATGGCATTTCCCCAGGACTCTAAACTTGGGTTCCCTTGATTTTTTCTTGCAAAATTTGGAAGATTTGGTACGTGATAGGGGCAATTTGATGGATTATTCTATGAAACATGAAAGTGAAACACTACTTAGTGAGCTACTAATGTTGAGGTCCTTGCTTGGGAAGGCGATGGAGCAGCCTAAGAAGAAGAATGTGGAGCGGCTTAAACAAATAGAGGAGCGAATTGTCAACATGGCATACAAGGCGGAGTTCCACATCGACTTCATCACAGTAGGCAGTCGACATAATTGGTTTCATATCTTATCGCTCTATGATGTTGTAGACAGTATACAAGTTCTCAAGGCAGAGATCACTCAAATTTGCGAGAATGTTGATGATCCAGGACGAGTTGGCTTCCCAGATTCTGAAGAGGTGGTTGGTTTTATTGATGAAGCAGAAAAGATAATCGACAGACTCCAGAGGGGATCAAAGAGCCTCAACATTGTCTCCATTGTTGGAATGGCCGGTCTGGGGAAGACAACTCTTGCCCAGAAATTATACAAAAGCCGCACAATGACCTCTTACTTCCCGATTCGCTCCTGGTGTTGCATTTCTCAGGTATATACCACAAGAGGTTTGTTGCTTGGCATATTAGATGGTGTAATTGAGGTTGATGATAGAAAAATTCAAAGAATGAGTGATGATGACTTGGCTGATTTGTTGTGCAAGAGTCTGAAAGGAAGGAGGTACTTGATTGTGCTGGATGACATATGGGGCGTTGATGCGTGGAGCGATATAAGATGCTGTTTCCCCGATCAGGCCAATGGAAGTAGAATTCTTTTGACAAGCCGATCTGAACTTGTTTCCCGGGAAATCAAACCTGATGGTGCTCTATTTAATCTTCGTTTGTTCACCAAGGAAGAAAGCTGGCAGTTGTTGCAGAAAATGTTATTTGGAGCAAGTAGTTGCCCTTCGGAGCTGTCCATTATTGGAGAGAAAGTAGCCGAGTATTGCAGGGGACTACCCCTTTCGGTTGTGGTGGTAGCCGGTATTCTTAAAGATAAAGACCAGACTGTGCATGAGTGGAATGTGATTGCAGAAAGTGTGAAGAAATATAGTTTTGATGAAAATAAAAAGGTGATGGGGGTACTGGAATTGAGTTACCAGCAGTTACCGGGTTATTTGAAACCTTGCTTCTTATATTTCGGGATGTTTCCTGAAGATAAAGAAATTTCAGTCCAGAAACTAGTGTCTCTGTGGATAGCTGAAGGGCTTGTACTGAAGCAGAAAGGGATAAACGTGGAGGATGTAGGCGAGGGTTATGTGAAGGAATTGGTTGGTCGAAGCTTGGTGATGGTCGCGAAAAGAAGAACCAAAGGAGGAATCAAAGCTTGTAATATTCATGATCTGCTGCTTCAATTTTGCTTGGAGAAGGCTAAAGAAGAGAATTTTCTATTACTTTCGCGTGGAAATGAAGAAACTTTCACTTCTTGGAATGGCTTCCGCCCTCAGTCTGATTATGTTTTGAGGGATCAGCCGCCGAGACTGTGCATTCATGCAGGTCCAGAAGATTTGAAATTCTGGAGGCCTTATAATTATCCACACACTCGATCTCTACTCTTCTTTACTTCTGTTCCTGCCATGTCTATAGGTCCTAATTATGAGAACGACTTCTCATTTCTAGTGCATTGCACAAAACTTCTCAGAGTCCTTGACTTGGCACCATTGAAGATCGATAGAGGTTTTCCTCAGGGAGTTGAATATCTTGTTCAACTGAGATATCTAGCAGTTCGAGGGACGGCATTTGATGTTCCAGAATCAATTCAGAATCTCTGTAATTTGGACACACTCCTAGTCAAGGGAATGCAGGGCGAAGTCTCAGTCCCTGCCACAATTTGGAAGCTCAGGAGGTTGAGGCATTTGCGGATACGTAACCTTGCTGCTTTTAAAGCTCCCGAAGACGGAAATACCTCTGATATTGAATCAATGGCCACACCATCCCTTTGTCACGGAGATGTCTTCACTCGTGACATATTAGCCAAGTTGCCACGGCTGCGAAAGCTAAGGTGTATATTTTTGGATTGGTGGGATGTCTATGAGGGGGGTAGGCGGTATAGATCTCCTGTACTGGACTGTCTCAGTGAACTGGAGTCACTTAAGGTGGCCTACCATGGTAGCATGCTCTATGACTTTGGTGAATTTAACTTGCCCCACAACCTCAAAAAACTGACACTGTCCAAGTTTCGCCTCCCATGGAGTGTGATTTCGCAGATCGGGAGTCTACCAAACCTGGCCGTGCTCAAGTTGCTGTTCAAGTCCTTTGAGGGTGATACTTGGGATGTAAACGACGGGGAGTTCCCGAAACTCAAATTCTTGAAACTCGACACTCTAGACATTGCCCGGTGGAATGCTTCTAGTGATTGTTTTCCATGTTTGGAGCACCTGGTTGTGCAGAGATGCAAGAAGCTGGAGGGCATTCCTTCCGAAATAGGAGAGCTGGACACACTGCAGAAGATTGAGGTGCACTTTTGCAGCCGTGGCGCTGCAGAATCAGCTCAGAAGATACATGAAGGGCAGGTGGATATGGGACATACTGACCTCCAAGTGCACATTCAGGAGTAGCTGGTATGTTCACTCAATATGAATAAGGCCAAGTTTGATTCCAATATTTTTATCAGATGTTTGGTTTGTCTTATGATCATTATAATTATGCTGATGGCCATGTCCTTGTTTTTGCAGTTTCGTAAGTTGAGGAGAGCTCAATCCCTACTTCTGATATCCCCATTTGCGCATAAGAATCGGAATTCTGAAGCGCACCTCTTTTCATTTTGCCCATACTTTCGGGTGGATTTGTTCTATTTGCCTATTTAGTTTTACACCAACACTGTTGTATTGTGTATTTGCTTATATTCCATGAACATCACTGTGTCCTGAATTTTTCATGAACATAATTTCTTTGTAATGTTTCCAACTGATGGCTTTTTTAACTCTATAATGCTCATCGTTCTACATATATATCAGAGGATGTTTGGCAGATGACTGGTGACACCGTTTCACAGCGAGACCAACGATTAATGTGCAATATTATAAAGTTTAATTAGATATGAGCTTCCAAATATAATTTAAGAAAGTTTGGGAGGGGAAGGAGAATCTAGGTGCAAATACCACTTTTTGGGGGTGCTAGACATATATAAATGGGGAATTAATGATTCCGGATCGTAAGAATCTCATGCGTCAAGAATCTAGGCCAGAGAAATTAGCGGATCAATTTTCTACTCATTTTCGCGCAATGAGCGCGTTTTTAATATTGGTGCTTGATGTTCAATTCCTGTATTTGATGTTTTAATCAAATCTTGTGATGTTATAGCATAAGTCATTTTTCTACTAAAATCATGAGTTTAAAGATAAAACCTTGATCTTTTAATGTAAATCTTATGTTTAAATGTTAAAGTTTTTCGAACTACCAAGTTCGCTAAGCCCTTCTGCCGCAACCCTCTCCGAGCAGCACCCCTTCTCCTTCAAGTTTATTTCCCATCTCCTCATTATGAGAGATGGAGAATAACAGTTTATTTTAATTCACTTTTTTGTTATTGAATAAGTGTGAGATTTGTTTCCACAAATTAGTTTTGTTCTTCCACCTGATCAATTAGATCGTTGTATTCATAATGATAACTCGATATAATCGTTCATGTTTTTATGTTGCTACTATTTATGATTAGTCTCTGCTCTTACGATGAGACGGTCTCGTAGGAGACAGACTTTTGTTTGTTCATTGTTTCATTTAAGTAGTATGATCAAATATTTAATTTATTATCAATTGAAAATTACTGTAGTACTTATTTATTTATTTAGTATAAAAATATTATTATGAAAATTAAAATTCAAAACCCGATCGAAAGCTGCTTTCACTAAATATTTTTTTTAGTGGAGAATTTGATATTTTTAGGTATTTAAAATGTCGAGTGTCAAATTATTTTCAAAAGTTATAAGCGTGTCAATATAAAAGAAATTATTCAAAAAATAAAGTGTGTTATATATAGAGTAACAGAGGAAACACTTAAATAAACAATTCAGTTTCCTTTTATAACAAGAAAATCTTGGGAGCTGAAAATTATTGGGTGATTTTCTAAAGAGAAAAATTAATTTGGCACTTCCAACATTAACTCAGGGAGTCAGGGGATATGAAAAGCTGAGAGAGGAAGAGGCCACTTCCATTTTCAAAGTAAGGAAACTGAAAAGTGCTTTCTCCAAAATCCTTCCATTTCTTCATCATGAAGAACTGATGTATTCTTGTTCTTCGTTTTTATATTAGACCATTCATTGCCCAATCAAAAATGTTTTTGAAAAACTGGTTTTACCGTTTTACCTTAACTAGTAATCCTATGTTCCAACATAGTCTAATTTAACCAAGTATGTAAAGTAAATAAAACACGAGACACACAACTTGGTTACGCAGTTCGGTGAAATCCACCTACATCTGCGGGGCCTGGCCCAGTTCAGAAT
>JAULKL010000015.1:4781594-4793256 GCA_032355745.1 Rubia rechingeri
ATGGTCGCGCGGAGAGGAAACATCGTCATATTACTGAGACAGGTTTATCGCTGCTCTTTCATTTTGGCCTACATCATTCCTTTTGGTATGATGCATTTTCTACAACGGTCTACATCATCAACAGACTGCCTACTCTAATTTTATCTAGTCACCCTCCACTCTCTGTTATTTTTGGCACTACTCCTGACTACTACAACTTTCATCCATTTGGTTTTCGAGTTTTTTCGTATTTGAGGCCCTATGGTGCACATAAATTGGTACCTCAGAGTATGTCTTGTATATTTTTAGGTTAGAGTTCACAGTACAAGGGTTATCGCTGTCTTGATCCTCTCACGAAGAAAGAGTACATCACTCACCATGCTCGGTTTGATGAGATATTTGTTTCCAGCTACTCGTACTGGTTCTATTATAGATTTATCATCACTGGGTGTTTTTACATTTTTGTAGCCTTCGTCAGTTTCGTCGGAGGTGTTTGAGTCATCTTCTTCAGTCGAATCACCCCTTATTTTGGAAAATTATTATTTTCAACATGTACCGGGAGCTCAAGATTTATCAGAAAATTGTGATTGTTTGACACAAGGTGACCAACAACCTGACTGATAGCTGCACGTGCCGCAAGCACATATGCACGCGTAAAAGCTACAAGTTCATGCGCCGGCCACCCCGATTGTGCGTGTTTGTCATACGCCACTGCCAAGGACTCTAGCCCCTTCACCAACTGTCCCGGTGACACCAGCTGCCCCGACGCTGACTTCATCTCTCACATCTCCCGCTCCAGCCCCATTGCCTGCCTCGATTTCTGAGCCCACCTCGGGTCATGTTCCCACCACGGGATCTCCATAATCTCCGGAGTTGGGTCCATCTTTTCATCATCCAATGGCTACTTGATCGTGCACTGGCTCACTTTGGTACAAGGATTTTTCAAATTATGATATTTTTGGCTTACTGAGTGCTTTATTTTCTAAGACCAAGCCTCGTAGTCATCGCTCGGCTGTCAAGGATCCTGAATGGGTTGCTGCTATGGACTTAGAGATGGATGCTCTTCACACTCAACAGACGTGGGATTTGGTTCCGCGTCCTCCACATGCTAATGTTGTTTGTTCCAAATGGGTTTATCATTTAAAATACAAGGTTAGTTGCTCAAGGTTTTTCTCAATTGTTTGGTTTTGATTATGATCATACATTTAGTCCAGTGGTGAAGGCATCTACTGTTCGTGCTGTTTTATCTCTCACTGTTGCTCGAAATTGGCCTTTACGACAGCTTGATGTTAAGAATGCATTTTTAAATGGTATTCTTGACTCCCCGGTTTACATGGAGCAGTCTGCTGGATACAAAGACTCGATGATCCCCGATTGTGTTTGTTGTTTATGGAAGGCCATTTATGGTTTGAAGAAAGTTCCTCGTGCTTGATTTCAGCGGTTCGGTTCTTTTTTGGTTGGCCTGGTTTTTTGTGCAGCTCCCCCGACACATATTTGTTTGTGTTTTCACAAGGTGGCTCTGTGCTCTACTTGTTGGTTTATGTTGATGAGATTATTCTTATTGAGAATGATGGTCGTCTCATTCGTATGCTTATTGATCGGGTTAATTGGAATTTAAGATTACCAATCTTGGCACTCTACAGTATTTTTTGAGACTAGATATGCCAAGGACATTTTATTGCGTGCCGGTATGCAGGATTCAACACCAGCTGCTATCCCATTTGTGGTTTTTTTACAACTTGCCAGCTTTTCTGGTAAGCCTTTTGGAAACCCCACACTCTATCGTTCCTTGGTTGGTGCTCTACAGTACTTGTTGATTACACGTCCCAACTTGTCTTATGATGTGAACACGGTTAGTCAGTATATGCAGGCTCCCACTGATGACCATTTCCAAGCCATTACTCGAATTTGGCGCTATCTTCATGGTACTCTCCACTATGGTCTTCAGTTTCGCGCAAATTTGTCCACTTTACCAGTTCTCAGTTATTCTGATACTGATTGAACTTGTTATATTGAGACTTGTAGGCTTACTTATGGTAATGCCATTTTTGTTGGTGGTAACCTGCTTTCTTGGAGTGCAAAGAAGCAACCTACGGTCTCTCGTTCTAATTCAGAATCAAAATACCGTGCTATGGCTAATACTGCTGCAGAACTAACATGGTTGATGAATCTTCTTAGTGATTTACGTGTTTTGACTCGTGCGCCACATGTTTTGATGTGTGATAATAATTGTGCTCTCATTCTTGTTCAGAATCCAATTTCCCATAAGAGAGCCAAGCACTTTGATATTGATTATCATTTTGTGCGTGAGATGATGTCTTCTGGCAAACTCATGGTTGTTCATGTTCCTACTAATCAACAGTTTGCTGACATCTTTACAAAGGGTCTACCTCATCCTCAGTTTGACTTCTTACGGTCCAAGTTTTGCGTTGCGACAAGTCACACGCTTCACTTGAGGGGGGTAATAGAATATTAAATAAAAGGTATATTGTATATCGTATATATCGTATATCCCAGCTCCCTCAGACAGTCCAGCACAGGAGATCTATATCGTATACCCCCGTCGTACTCATCCCACCAGTCCAAAAATATACACCTTAGTTTTCGCAGCCGTGGCAACTTGGCTAATATGTCACGAATGAAGACATCTCCATAGCGAAGAGATGGTGTGGAAATTGATTCAATATCGAATGACACAAAGGTATTATCATCTCCAGCTCCATCTTCGGGAGATTCAAAAGCAGCAAGGTCACGGATCAAAAGCGCCTTAACCTCCTCATCTTTATTTTAAATAGGTAAATAATATTACGCCTCCCAAATGGGACCTCCAAAGTGTTCAACTTACATCCCCTTAATTGTGAGAAAAGGGGCAACAAATAATAACGCCTACTAGGATATTAATTCTGCAAACTCTGAATTAATCTAAATAATTCCGGTACTACCTCTTGTAATGAGGCCTTCAAAAAATGATGAGCAGCTTCTACCTAAATGATTAGGCCTTCGAATTTCATTCCAGGTTGTGGTCCAATGCAGGTTTATAACAAAGTCAACCTGAAATTTGGTCTGCCGCTACTACCTTTAGGAAAAGGCCTTCATTAATAAAATCTAGTCAAGTGTCTTTGGTGAAGAATCTTTGCGGAAAGCTAAGGAGAAAATTCTCCAGTTCCGCAATAAATGGAGACCGCTACTACCTTTGAATAAATCAGGCCTTCAGACTTGCTTCTCATGAGTTCAGCTTCTACCTTAAATTTATAGATTAAGGCCTTCAACTAATTATCTAGATTTTACCTCATAAGAGGTTGTAGTCTTCTTGTAATGAATCCGGTACTACCTTGAGTAGAGGGTCAAGGCCTTGTCGGAGATTACATGGGCTGGTTCTACCTTACTATGCTTCTAAGGCCTTCTTGTGCGCTTCTTTCTCAGATGAATTCCATGCCAATGAGGCCCGAACCATATTTGAGGAGAACTTGAAGAGTAATGAGGCATAAGACGCCTAGATCTCTTCAAGAATCATCAAGCATGATTTGAAAGTAATGGAATTCGAGTATACTTTTACCGTGTATACCAGACGTAGCGATTCTACAATCGCCCACACCACTTTAAGTAAGTGGCCAACCTTTTAGCCATATCGCAGGCTTATGGCGATCCGTCAATTCCAAATCGCTACCAAATTGGTCAGGAAAATTTCCCACAAATTCACCGTCAATAGTACAAAAATTTCAGAATGTTCCCTGGCCAGCTCCACCATATTCTTCCGTCCTATTATACACAAGTATGGCCCCAGGCTGAATATTTGCTTCAGATCTTACATACTGCATTGAAACCAACTTCAAAAATCATGAATTTTTTACCAGCTCTCCCTCCTTGTGTCATATCACTACTCACCAATTTTCAGATTTTTCTGGGCAGTTCCCAATCAGATACACATTTTCCTTTCAGCCCTGCTCCAGTAGCGGCAGAATCTATTACACTGTTTTCATGCGCCTTAAGTGGATTCCAACTTGCCCAAAAATTCTGAAACTTTTATAAGTTGATCCTACATCCATGATCATATTTTCTACAATAAATCGTCATTTTATGGATAGTACTTGGTACTCTTTTGCCCCAATACTTTCAACAGCGGCTCAGTTCTATCATCTTCTACCAGTCCGGCTTCTGGATTTTTCCCTGCTCTCAATGATGCTTGAAAAATTCTGAAAAATTTAGGACTACCTCCTGAATCCATCATCTATGCTGTCATAATTTTCTGGGTATTTCTTGGACATTTTACAACATAAAAAAGAAGCTGCATTCATCAGTTGATCAGTGTCAGTTTTAACGCCTTTCTTTACTGCCTGCCCTCAGTTTCCTTATTTCACATTCAAAACTCTAAGATCTTTTTACATCTCCCCCTTCAGCCTTTCAGAACAGAAGATCACTCGGGAATAGTCGATTAAGGACAGAATATACATCACGAAAAATAAAGGACAAGACTCTACCTTGGTTTTGTCTCTTCCCTTCTCTAACCACTTTGTTCCTTTCAATCCAAATGTGATAGATCGTAGCCATTACTGCCAACATGCCAGCATTTCTCCTTGGCGCTGAGCCCTTACTCTGCCTCGTGACCCACTTTATAGCACTTCTGATTGCAATCGGGAACCGTCTAATCTGCAGCCATTGACGTACCTGATCCCAAATATGTTTAGTATACGAGCAGCGAAAGAAAAGGTGCTGGCTGGTCTCCACTTGTTGGTTGCAGAGTTTACAAGTTCTATCCAAATCCTCATCCGTGGTTATCCTATCCAGTGTCCCAAGCCTCCCGTACAAGGCTAACCAAGCTATAAAAGAATGCTTCGGTGGAATGTGTCCCCTCCAAAGAGCAGCATACATCTTCCCTTCCGCAGAGGCATCATCTTCATACACTCCTGGCCAAGTAGCTTTGTGGATGGCATTATATGCGCAGCTCATTAATCCCTTACCATTGCCTCCATTCCATAGCTGCATTATAGTTATAAGGGTGCTCTTTCTTCCCACTGCAATCTTATTTATCAAAAAATCCCTTATTCTACATAGTTGCTTCATGTGAGCCGAGGTACCATATTTCAATGGTTGATAATCCCAAATACTCTCTCCCTTCAAGTAGAATGAATGTACCCATTTAACCCATAGTGTTTCCTTTTTCTGATGAAAATCCCATAACTGTCGTACAAGAGAGGCTTTATTCCATACCCCAAAATCCCTTAATCCAAGTCCTCCATTTGATTTCGGCGAGCATAACTTCTGCCAGCCAACCTTATTTTTCTTAGGTCCTCCCCACAAGAACTCTCTGCAAAGCCTCTGAAGCGTCTTCATGACAGCACCTTGTATCGAAAAGTGCTGAATCCAGTATCCGATTACACCTTGAGTAACAGACTTCAGGAGCTCCAATCTCCCTGCATAAGACAAAGTATGCCCCTTCCATGAAGAGATAGCTTTGCTCACTTTTCCAATCAAGCCTCCAAACTGAGAAACCTTTAGACGATTCGCATCTAGCGGTATACCCAGATATCTTACCGGCAGCTCTCCTCACGGAATGCCCGTAAATGTAAGGTCATCCGATACACCCACAGCAAACATCAATGACTTCACCGGATTAATTGCCAGACCCGAGGTATTCTCAAACTCATTCAGGCACTGCATGAGAATATCTACTGAATCTTCATCCCCCCTTGAGAATAAAATCAAATCATCAGCAAAAGCTAGGTGGGTGATCTTCATATTGGCGCATCTAGGGTGATGGCCAAAGAATCTAGACTTTGTGCGCTCCTTCAGAATCCTGGATAAATATTCAATACAAATAACAAATAGAAGCGGTGACATTGGATCTCCTTGTCTTAAACCACGCTTGCCATCGAATTTCCCATGCAGTTCACCATTTACTCCAATTGAAAATGATGATGGCGTAACACAGAGCATGATCCATTTAATCATCCTGTCTGGAAATTTCAGCCCAACCAAGACTTCTCCTAAGAATTCCCAGGAAACCGTGTCGAATGCCTTTGTTATGTCAACCATAATGCTCACTCTTCTCGAGCTAGATATCCTTGCATATCCTCTAATTATTTCCTGAGCAAGCATAATATTATCCGAGATAAGTCTCCCTTCCACAAATGCTGCCTGAGCTGGGTATATAATTCTTGGCAATACCTTTGCAATCCTCGTTGCAATTACCTTTGTAATTGTCTTGTAGAAGACATTACAACAGGCAATCGGCCTGAAGTCTCCAACCCTCAAATTACTCTCTTTCTTAGGAATCAAAGTAATGGAAGTGTGGTTCACCTGTCGCAATAGTTCATTTCTTTCAAAGAATTCCAAAGCAGCTTCCGTGAATAGTTCACCCACTGTCCTCCATTGCGCTTTAAAGAACGCAGCGGTGTAACCATCAGGATCTGGCGCCTTATCATCACTCATAGAAAATAATGCAGATTTTATTTCTACCTTCGTAACTCCTGAGCTCAGGTATGCAGCCTCCTATGCATCAACTCTTGGCCCGTTACCCAGTACTCTTGCATCTACTACCATCCGTTCTCTTACTGTACCAAAGAGATTTTTATAAAATTCCACAAACAGGCTACCTTTCTCCTCAGATGCAGTTACAACTCTGTCATTTGCATCCAGTATAGAAGGCATTGAGCCTCCCTTATGTGCCCTATGCTGACCGTGAAAGTAAGAAGTCCCTCTGTCCGCCAAAAATAAATGATTATTTTTTGCCTTCTGCGCCAAATATTTACTCTCCACCGTTTGGAAGAAAATTGCCTTCTTCTTCAGCTCCATTACAGCCTGCCTCTCCGTCTCGGTCGCATCCATCACATCAAGGTTTGCCATTGCATCACTAAATTCTTTATTTTCCCTTTCAGCTTTCTCATAAATGTGACTCATATAATTTATCCCCAGTATTTTTAGCGGGAATTTTAATCTCTTCATCTTCTGCACCAATTGATATTGCTTGCACCCTGTATACCAGGATTCCCAGGCTTCGAGAACTGTATCTGTACATCGTGGATGAAACAACCATATATTCTGCATTCTAAATGGTCTCCTGAACCTTCTCTCTTCTCCCTGCAAATTCACTACCACTCGGCTATGATCTGAAATGGCGTCAGGCTGATAAAAAATAGTATAACATGCATTATGCCCCCAGAAATCATTAATCAATACTCTGTCTATTTTAGCCTTATACATACTACTGCTCCAAGTGAAAAGTGGTCCATGATACTGAGCATCCGATAAAGAGCACAATCTACATACCTCCTGAAACTCCTGCATGAAATGCTGAGACTGTGGGTGTTGAGCTCCCCTCCTCTCCGATATACTTAGAGTATTATTAAAATCACCCATGACCAACCATGGCTGCCTCAGACGCTGCCCATACCTGATTAACTCTGGCCATAATCTCCTTCGATCCCGCAACTCACTCATACCATACACTACTGTACAGAGAAACTGTATACTAGTAGATAAGCATTGCACACGTAAATGTATGCATTGCTCTAGTATATCAATCACTTGAACCCCAAAAAGCTTAGGATGCCAAATGACTAAAATCCTAGCATTTGCCACTACATGAAAATTATTTACCTGCTCCCATCCCTTCATCTTACGCATGAAAAAATCAAACTTGTCAACATTTAATTTTGTTTCCAAAATCGCAAACAAACCAACCTTGTGTCTAGAGATAAGCCATTTGACTTGTCTCCTTTTCGGAGAGCTCCAGAGACCTCCCCTTACATTCCAACAAGCAATCATCATTGTTCCACCGAGGTGAGTTTAGGCCCATCACCGCCGCCTTTATTCTGTACTTTTCTCCTCGCCATTTCATGCTTCGTTGAATTGGAGGTTGATGCTGCCCGCATGCCTTTTGCACCCCTATTTACCTCGACTTTCTTGTATTTCTCCGGAATTTTCCCTGTACCCTTGACCGGGTTATCTTTCTCACCATAAACAATGCTTGGTTGAAACTTTCGTGAATTTGGTGCCTTTTTCTGCTGCTGTCCAGCACTCCGAGTCGGCGGCATATTAATTTGAATAAGACCTTGCAAAGGGCTGTGTGAAATACTTGGAGCAGCGGTATCTATCTTGGTGTCCATTGAGCTCCTTTTCGTCTTCTGGCTATTAACATGCAATGGCTCTTTTGTGTGTTCACCGTCCGAAAATTCTTCCTCCTCATAATCAGTTTCTTCCAATACTTCATCCCCTTCGTAATCTTCATCCGGATAATCGATAGAGCCCTTCAACGTTGATGTTTCACTTTCACTTTCGTCAACACAATCATTCTTTTCTTCCTCCAATTCTTCCTCAGACTCCAGATTCTCATATACAGTGAAGCTAGTGAATTGCTGTTGCGGACTTCGCCTCGCCGCTTTCTTTCTTTCCACTTTCGTCCAGCCCTCCTTCTGCTCATCCGCCTTTGAAAACACTTCTTCCATTTCCACTTTGCCTTTAGCATTAGCCGCTGATGGGATAATAGTCTCCACTCCAATATTTCCTCCTGTAAAATAATTTTCTTCATCACGAGCAGTACCCATTTTTTCCTCTAGTGCTCCATTTTTTCCTTCTCTCCCTATTTTCTCCAGTATGTCCAGCGCCATTTTTCACATCTTTTGCAGCTCCATTTTCTTGGTTCGCAACCTCCTCATCTTCCAAACATCGTAAGTGACTGAGACTTCACTCAGCATGCCTTTGACTAGGAATGTCTCCAAATTCCAGATATTTACTATTGATGATGGAACAGAATCCATCCTCCCACGAATCGCTAAATATCTCAGGTGGACAAGAAATTCAACTCCATGAGGAAAACCATCATCAATCCTGAACTGCGCGAAATCAAGCACTCTAAGAAGTTTTGTGCTATTCACTAGGATTGAGAAGTCATTCACATATTGATGTGATCTTCTACCCTTAACCATGGCAGGAGCAGTAGCGAAAAAGAGCAGAGATCGAGCGTGGGGGTAATTGTAAGGCCTCCAGTCAAACACATCTTCATGACCTGCATGAATGCATAGCCTCTGTGGCTCCTCCCTTGACAAATAATGAGACTCAGGGCGTGATCCATTCCAAGAATTGAAAACGGCCTCATTTCCACGTAAAAGTGAAAGAAAATTTTCTTTTTCAGCCTTCTCCAAGCAGAATTGAAGCAGCAGATCGTGGATATTACAAGCTTTGATTCCTCCTTGGCCTTTTCTTTTCGCGATCATCACCAAGCTTCGACCAACCAATTCCTTAACATAGCCCTCACCTACATCCTCCGCGCTTATCCCTTTCCTTTTCAGTACTAGCCCTTCAGCTATCCACAATGACACTAGTTTCTGGACTGAAATTTCTTTATCTTCAGGAAAAATCCCAAAATATAAGAAGCAAGGTTTTAAATGATTCGGTAACTGTTGGTAGCTCAGTTCCAGTACCCCCATGATCTTTTTATCTTCATCAAAACTATGTTTCCTTACACTTTTTGCAATCACATTCCACTCATGCTCAGTCTGTTCTTTATCTTTAAGAATACCAGCCACCACCACAACTGAAAGGGGCAGTCCTCTGCAATACTCAGTTATTCGCTCTCCAATAATGGAAAGTTCCAGCGGGCAACTCCTTCCTCCAAACACCTTTTTCTGCAATAATTCCCAGCTTTCTTCCTTGGAGAACATAGGCAGGTTAAATGGAGCGCCATTTGGCTTTATTTCCAGGGAAACTAGCTCAGATCGACTTGTCAAAAGAATTCTACTTCCATTGTCATGATCGGGGAAACAATATCTTATATAGCTCCATGCATCAACGCCCCATACGTCATCCAACACAATCAAGTACCTCCATCCTTTAAGACTCTTACATAACATCTCGGCCAAATCATCATCACTCATTCTCCGAGTTTTCCTATCATCAAGCTCAGCAGCATCATTAAGTATAGTAAGCAACAAACCTCTTCTGGTATATACCTGAGAAATGGTACACCACGAGCGAATTTGGAAGTAAGAAGTCATTGTGCGGATTTTGTGTAATTTTTGTGCAAGAGTTGTCTTCCCCAAACCGGGCATTCCAACAATGGAGACAATGTCGAGGCGCTTTGATCCCCTCAAGAGTCTGTTGCTTATCTTTGCTACTTCATCAACAAAACCAACCACTCCTTCATCTGGAGAATGCATCCCCAACGGAATAGTTGCCAGTGAGTCTTCCAAACCAACCACTGCTTCTTCATCAGTAATCTTGAAATTCTTGTCTGCACATGTCTGAGAGGCCTCTATCTGCAGAAGATCAATCTCGCTTACCACATCAGAAAGTGATAAGTAATGAAACCAACGTGGTGGACTGTCTACTGCGATGGAATCAATCAGGAACTCTGCCTTGTACGACACATTTACCACTCGTTCCACTATCCTCTTAAGCACTGGATCCACCTCCACATTCTTCTTCTCCCCAAGGAAAGACCTCAACTTTTGCAGCTCACTAAGTATTGTTTCAGCATCATCTTCCACAGGATCAAGAACATATGCCCTATCACGTAACAAATCTTCCAAATTTTGTAAGAAAAAATCAACGGATCTCAAATTAAGAGTCCTGGGGAAAACCCATGATGTGTTTTCTGGAACAAAGCTTGTCCTAATCGCATCCACTGTGTTGTTTACGCAGTTAAGTAAATCAGTAATCACAGCATTTGATCTTTCAGACACTGCAGGATCTTTTGTTTGACTGTGAGTAGGAGGGAGAGATACCTGGTCAGCCAAAGACGTAATTTGTGTGAACGTTGGATTCAATCTGCGGCACTCAACATCGTTTAGCGGATGATGCATCAGAAAATCCTTCAAGAAGACCAAACTATAGTAAAGAGATCCAATTTGTTCAGTTTCATTTTCATACACACCTTCACCTTCACCAACACCTCCCATCCAGGCCTCAACATCATCTATCAGAGAATCCACGGCCCCCAACACTTGAAAGTCAATGCCGGCAGCTCTTTGAATATCCAAGCTAGATCCTTTCAGGTCTCTAGAACAGCCGATTCTTACAAGGGGCATAATGAACTCAATTTTGACAAGTACATCAGTAACTAGAGTGTCCAAATGGATCATCTCTTCTTCCCACCAAGAAATGGAACAAGCAAACAATGCATTCTCAGAGATAACTCCAATCATATTCAACACATCTGCCCTCCATTGGTACGTTGTCCTGAATGCGAGGCAGTTCCTAAAAAACGTTAGCTTCCCCTGGATAACCTGGAGCAGGCCGGCTGGGGGATGAGCGCGAGATCGGTTGATCAAATTGTTCATACTCACCAATAGAGGATCCAACAGTTGTTCAACAACATCATCAATCACCAACCTTCCATTGGTGCCAACGAGGATAGAACGCTGATGAGATTCAAAGTAGTAATAACACTGGTGTATTATCCTTTCTTTATGGTTCGCAATACTCCTTAAGAGATGCACAACTTTTTCATACATTTTAGCATAATCCCTAGTTTCATAAGGCTGCTGAATTTGTAAATATGCATTTGTTACCTCTGTTTCAACTGTCGGAACCCAATCGCCAAAATTTGTTGTAGCGATCCAGCCCTTAGCCCATCTCAGAATCATTCTTAAAAACCTCAGCTCAACTTGTGTTGGTGTTTTAAGAAACACAAGCTATTTAAGTATGATTGGATTCGAGTAGTTGTGAGCTCGGGATGTTAAAACAA
>JAULKL010000015.1:4952128-4968040 GCA_032355745.1 Rubia rechingeri
AATAAGCCTTTCATATATCTCACCTATAGGGGCGGCCCTGTATATAATATACTCCCTAGCTCTATCTCATTTCAAATTGCGGACTTTCAATAGGTTACTAAAAAATATCTGGTTTTTAATATATTATATTAAAAATAAATAAAATTTATGAAAGATTGATATTTTAAAAATATATATTATGTTGTAAAGAAATTAACAAGATATCACTCAACAATATTTATACTTATACGTACATTAATTCAATTTTGTATAAAGTTAAGAAGTTTTAATTAACAAATTGCAGATTTGAAATGAGATATAAATACACACATTGCTATGGTGTACCGAAGACTTTGACCTAATTCTCTATATTCCGTACGTTGTGTATATTAGACTCTATCCACTTTCTATGTAATTTCATTGATGGAAACCTTAATCGTTAAAATACAATTTAACGCGTCTCTAAGTTCCGCCTTCTTAAGTCTTATGATTAGAATATTGTTGATAACTGAATTGGATAGTATTAAATTATTAATTCTCACTCTTTATAACTAAGAGATCCAAGATTTAAAATACATGGAGATTATTCAACATTCTGATTCAAAACACATATTTGTCAAAAAATATGAATATTAAAGAAGCAATATGAGAACGTGTAATTTGATTGCTTGTATATAATTTTAATTTTTTTTGTTGATTATATCAATTTATATATAAAACTCTAAACATACACAAAGACACACTTAGATTAATTTTTTTTAAACAATCAAACACATTACTTAATAGAAAAGAAAAAGAGAGCGAACAAAACAAATTACATGTATGTACCTAATATAATGTGTTTTTTTTAAATATGTACGGGGTTTATATAGGCTCCCCAAACCGAAAATCAGGAAATGGACATTGTTTGGCCTTGGCCGTTACATCTTAGGACCAAAAATATGATGTAGATACAACTCTAAGCTAATCCAAGGCAAAGGAGTTTGCCTTCAAAACAGCTCGTATACAAGATCGTGTGAGCTTCTATGTTTTGTACCCTCCATCATGCGTTTCCATCTAACCAAACCCCCACACCCCGTGTTAGTTTGTTGATGGCCAGGCATGATAGAGGACCCTCCGTAAGAGCAGAGGAAAGCCAGTAGCGGGTGTCGAAGAAGACCACAAACCGTGTCGTTGTGACCTGTGAAGGGAGAGGCTCTACGATTGTGAACTTTATTTCCAAAACCTTCATTGATTCCTTCGCAGTACCTGTATGAACACAGAAAGACCAGCAGTTTCCGAACCTTGCAATAGTGTAAAAAGTGTGTGCCTACTTGCAAAACTCAACCAGCAGCATTCTGTAATTGAAGAAGGATCGATACCAGCACTTACATATTAGAGTGAGGTTGAAGATTAGATTATGATGGATGAGAGAACTAATCAGATTTGCAGTTGCAATAGATTGTGTGAATACTTATCATCTGCAGTAGCTCACTGAAATATAATCTATAAGCCGAACCCAATAATGTCATGTCATGGTGGTTTATATCTGGGAACCCTGATCGTAGGAATCCCCAATTTATCCATTAGAATCAAGCCCCTTGTCCTGTTATCTATCTGATCCCATGATATGGGATTAGTCCTAGAGTTGTTTAACCTTGCCAGAGAATCTGCCACAGTGTTAGCTTCCCTATATATATGAGTGAGAGGAGTATCTCCTAGCATATTCTGTAGCTGAACACATTTAGAGAAAAGGCAATAGGGAGCTCTGCTGGGATTTTGTGTGAAGTTCAGCACCTGCATACAATCAGTTTCTATGGAAGTGAATGTGTAAGCTTGTCTATTTACTAATCCCAGGGCAAATTCTAGGCTTTTTAGTTCAGCCTCGAGTGGATTAGTGAGATTAGATGTAAAGGTATGTGCATTCATGAAATTCCCTTCAGTATCCCTAAAAATGACCGAATGTGAGGATGGTTTACCGGATATAACAGATGCATCAATGTTACATTTAATGCCGCACCGTGGCTTGATCCATTCACATAATATTGGGGCTTTGAAAGTTTTGTTTCTCAGGAAGGGCAACAAGCCTGAATGGATCCAATTCTGATCCTTTAGTTCTCCTGACATAGGGTTTGCTGAAAGAATGTTGAAAGTAACCTCATTTATACTATTCAGAATAGACTCCACTGAAACATTAATTCCTTCAAATTTATGTTTGTTCCTTCCCTTCCAAATAGACCAGAATGCACTCAACCCCCATATCATTATCATTCTAGATTGAAGCTTATTAGGGGCAGGGTTATTAATGTAAAAAGACAGCCTATCCCAGCAGGAGATGAAGGTCCTATGCTTAATGAGCATGCAAGAGTGTACTTGTTCCCATATGAGACATGAAAAGGGGCAGTCATTATAAAAATGATCTAAACTATCCACATGATCACATTTCCAACATTTTGATGGCAAATGAAATCCCATTCTGGAGAGAATATCATCAAATGGTAAAAGGTTATTCATAACCCGCCAAACGAAAATGGAGATCTTACCTGGTATGAAAGGTTTCCAGATTTGGGAGAGAGATCTCCGTCTTGTGTTTTGATCCCTTATCTTCTCATAGGCCGATTTAACCGAGAAGTTCCCACTGGCCGTAGCCTTCCATATTAAACGATCTTCATGTAAAGTGTTAAGTTGAATTTCCTGCAAAGTTTGAAGGATCGTGGTCGCCAAATAAGGCTCCAAATATGGCATTAGCTGATCTCTATCTGCTATGAAGGAATTAAGTGAAATGTTAGGAAAAGGGACATTTAATATAGGCCAAATATAGTACAAGGCTCCCGAGCCGATCCAATTCCCATTCCAGAAACTGCATTCTCCTTTCCCCGGAATGATCCGGGAGTTGAGATTGCAGAATTCCGTGACTGAACTGATCCTCCTCCATAACAGGCAATTTCTTGTTGACTCAGGTAAAGACCACATGAATTTAGTCCATATCCTACTGTTATCTTGCATTTTCCACCAAAGTTTGCAAGAAAACGCAGTGATGAATTGATGAATTGATCTAATCCCTAATCCATTTTCCTCCAGCGGAAAGCATAGTTTGTTCCATGATCTCCAGTTCCTTTTTTTTAATTGGTCAGTGCTTCCCCACAAAAAAGCAGAAGCCTTCCTCTCTATTTGTTTAATCACAGATTTAGGTGGTTTAACAGTAGAAAATATATGCACAGGAAGAGAAAGTATGCATGATTTGATTAATACCAGTCTACCTGCTTGAGTTAACCACCTATTCTTCCAGTTTTGTAATTTTTTGTCTACTGCTTCTAGGAGATCTCTATAATGGGAGAACTTGTTTTTTCCGGAGAAAATTGGCACCCCTAGATATTTGAAAACCTTGCCTCCCTTTTTCATTCCAAGGATAGTCCTAACATGCCTCTGCTGAATTACTGGAGCCCTATCAGATAAATGAAAATCACTTTTATGGTAATTAATTAACTGTCCCGAGGCTGTTTGGTATGCATCCAAAAATTTTCGGATAGATCTCAAGTTTTTTACCCCACCCCTTAAGAAGATAGCCGTATCATCCGCGTACATTAAATGTGTGATTTTGAAAGCATCCCTAGCAGCATAGAAGTATTCCAGTTTACCAGCCTCAAAGTACCTTACTAGTGACCTAGAGAAAGCCTCCGTAATTACATTATATAGAAATGGGGACAGGGGATCACCCTGTTTGATTCCCCTGGTAGCCTTAAAAAAACCTTGGGGGAGCCATTAAAAAGAACTGAGAACCTAGCTGCAGTTAAATTGGTTAGTATTAACTTAACAAATGAATCACAGAAACCAAATTTAATCAAGACAGAGTTTAAGAACCTCCATGAGACCCTGTCAAAAGCTTTGTGCATGTCAAGTTTCAGGATTAAATTATTGTTTCTGCATTTTTTGTTTAGAAGTCTGAAACACTGTTGCATGAGAATTACATTGTCCGAGATATCCCTATTTTTTATGAAGGCCGATTGTTCATGTGAGATTAGCACTTGCATAATGGGTTTCAGTCTATCCATCAGGAGTTTGGAGAAGACCTTGTTTACGAAATTGGATAAACTAATGGGTCTGTAGTCTACGAAAGATTGAGGACATTGCTTCTTAGGGATTAGTGTAATCCATGTAGATGCAATGGCCTGAGGTACTGACCTCCCTGAGAGAAATTGAACTGCAGCAGCCAATAGATCATGCTTGATGGTTTCCCATGCAAATCTATAGAATTTGGCAGGGAAACCATCCGGACCCGGGGCTGAGTCCTGATTAGAATCAAAGACCACCCCCCTTATTTCTTCCAGAGTTGGAAGTTCTAGGAGCCTATTGTTAGTTTCCTCATCAATAATCTTAGGAATTGACTCTAGGAACTGCTGTGATAACATTCCTGAGTCATCCTGAGCAGATTGAGACAGCAGTGACTCGTAGAATTGGACACCCTCCACTGCAATTTCTGCCTGATCGGTGGCCCAAGAGCCATCATCCCTTTTAATTTTTGTTATCAAAGTTCTGGAGTTTTTTTCCTTATTAGCCATGTGGAAGAATTTTGAGTTACAGTCTCCTAGTTTTAACCATTTTACCTTTGATTTTTGTTGCCAGTAGATAGACTCTTCTTTTAGGGACTTAAGTAAACTAGCCTTATGTTTGTTTAGATTAATCAAGGCCTGATCTGTGTGAGCTAGAAGGAGCTGAGCTTCTGCCTCAGCTACCTTTTCCTCTGCCTTGGAGATATTGGCATGGATATCCCCAAAGTAATCATGATTCCATTCTTTTAATTCCCTTTTAAGTCTCTTAATTTTGAAACTGAAACCTTCCATTCCATAATAGGTACATGGGAGGTTCCAATTATGGTGAATTAGGTCTCTAATTTCAGATTCTCTGTTTAGCCACATAAGCTGGAATCTGAAAGGCTTAGGGACTGAAATGGTTGAGGATTGAATACTTAAGAAGAGTGGTGCGTGATCAGATAAGACCCTATTCAATACCTGAATGGAAGAATTAGGAAACATAGAACTCCAATTCATGCAGCATAATCCCCTATCTAATCTTTTATATACCCTACCAACATTCCTATTATTTGTCCATGTAAAGAGAGGGCCAACTGTATTAATATGTTGGAGTCTTAGGTTGTCAATTAGCTCATTGAAATCCTCAATGCTCCCCCTGTTAGGGGTGTTATTTCCCCTATATTCAGATAGGGAGGTGATTACATTGAAATCCCCTATAATCAATTTAGGTTGCTGAGGTAGAGTTTTTAAATCCCTCCATAGATCCTTCCTAAGTTCTCTATTAGTTTTAGCATATACCAATACAGCCAGCCAGGGATTCAGGTCATTATTATCCTGAACCTTCATTACTAAACACTGCGTAAATTGAGCATAGAATGACATCTTAATAGTGTGATCCCACATGATCCATATTCTTTTATTGTCAGCTGCCAGGTAATTATCAAGACTCAACTTTCTAGCTAACATGATAATTTCATCATTGTTGTGCATCGGTTCCAATATACATACCATGTTTAAACTATGCCTCTTAATTAGAGATTTTATTCTAGGAATTGACTTATTGTAACCCCTACTGTTCCAGATGAGACAATTAGATATGATTGTGTGTTTGATCATTTAAGCACTGCCTTTGTGCCTATGTGATGATCTTAAAATCATATTTAGTCCTGAGAAGTAACTTTTCAATTTCTTACCTCTCAGGATCTCACTTCCAGTATTAAAATGGGAATCAGTTGGGGGTTCAGAGTTACCTGGATCAGCCAATTTGTACGTTGGGGAGGTTCCCCGTGGAGATTGAGAGCTGTAATCCAGATCGTTAATAGAGTTCGTTGACCGGTCTTCCTCCTCAGAGTTGTACCCTTTTAAAGCCAAATCCTGAAGATTTTGTTCAGTCATATCCTGTAACAATGCAAAGCTGTTAGAAATGTGGATAGTCTTATCATAAGGCACAATGGCAAGGGTAGTTGGACTAGGAACAGAAGAGGAATGCGTGGAAAAGTTGAGTAGATCGTCTTTGGAGAAGGTGACAGGAATTGAATCAGTAATGCTTTCAATCATAAAGGCTTCCTCTACTGAGATTCTTGGCTGTGTAGCCAGAGGTGAGATCATAGCAGGCGAGGAAGACTGAATTTGTCGTGCTTGTTCTGGAGACCCCTGATCCCTTTGCTTCAAAAATGTTTGAGCAGCTACTTCCATCTCTTTAGTTGCTGTTGTTAGACCTGAGGAGTTAGGACTGGCATAAGTGGTTTTTTGCTCCCATCTATAAGCAACCTGGGAATCATCGGAGGATTGATTCGGAGAGTTTGTTGATCTCCTTGAATTCCTTTTGACTGTTTCCTTCTTTGATGCCTTTGCACTCCTGTTGTACTTGTGGGTAGAAGGTCCTTCTGTTAGAAGTGTTTCCTTCCCAGATATCAATATTGCTGATTGCTCCGGCACCACAGAGGAGTTTATATCCACCATTACCTCAGAAGCTTTAACCTGCTCTTTCGACCCTTCAGGCTTCTGGAGATGCGACTGCGTATTCCTTCTACACACCTCCGTCAGGTGTCCTATCTTACAGCAGTTGAGGCAGTACGCAGGCATATATTCGTACGATATGTTGTACCACCTATTTCTACCGATTGACCCCAGCCTAATTCTACCCGGCAAAGCTTTTCTCAGATCTACTTCTATACACAGGCGAATATTGGATGGTCTGGTAACATTAATTGTAGGGGCATCAGCCTGAATGAAAGAACCCAAAGCATTTCCAATACCTCTCAGGGCAGCTGGGTGGAAATAGTGAATCGGAGGGAATTGAATATTTAGCCAAACCGGAGCGAACGGAGGTTCCTCGTCCAGGTCAAAGTCCACCGACCACTTCAAAACCTTCATCAAACGGTTTCCGATATTCCAGTTGGGCCTGCTCCAGCATCGCTGCCTATCTTCCGGTAGATCGAAAGTGAGCCGAACGTGCCTCGCATCCATTCCGGTGACCTGAAAGTGACCCTTAAAACCGATTGTTTTCATTTCTTTCCGGACAACTTCCAGGGATGGCCTCCCGCGTGAGAATTTCCCAATTAGCGCGTGGCTAAAAGGCTGGGCGATAGCTTCAATTTCGGATTGGGGGAACAAGCAAGCGGTTTCACCCTGAAAATGGTACAATGGGTGAAGATCTAGGTTTCCGGCCGGAGCTTCAGGGCTTTTTGGATAGGAATTATTTACCAGTAGAGATTGTAGGTAGGAGGGCGGGCTCACACCTGAGGGTGGAGCCGCCATTGATTAGGTGGTAGGGATAATGCTTATTGCAGATTGCGTGGAGAAAAATAGCCGTTAACGGCGAGAGATGGTTGAGGAAGAAAGGTTCAGAGAAGAGAATGAACAGTAGAGAGAGTTTTAGTTAGCTTGAGTTATAAAATAGTCAATGCATGTAGTATAAATATTAATGGACGACTTGTACGAATATCGGTCTTCCAGTTCATACTCCGATTGATTGTTTATATTTACTCAGGTCCTTATTTATCGTTTACTTCGACCTTAATTTTTTATGGCATATTTGATGATTGATAATTTTTATCGTACACAATAACATATATCATATTCGGCATTTTAAAACTTTTTGGAAAATTTTTAAAAATTAAAGTTTTGTAATCTGTTATCGATTACATATATCGTGATTAAATATTTCTTTAAAAAATGTTTTAAAATTGGGCAGTCACAAGTCAGAATACTCATCTGTGTAACACCATGGAAAATAATCAGTAATAGCGCGAAACAAACATAGAATTATTGAAGTTCGACATGGACATAGTTTATCACACCTCCTACAGTAACTCCTGGAGTAGCATTTCTGTAAGCATACTTGCATGCTACTTTTATGCTTTCAGAAGAAAACCTGCAAAATTTTTACTCCAACTACTAATATCAGCAGAATGAACTCTTAATGTATTGATAATTATAACTTGAATTCCAACTATTGAATACTGATTTTTGCTATACAACTCTCAGAAAAGGCGGTCTTTTCATAAACTTATGGACAGACCACAGTGGCTTTTGCCTTACATGTTATAATTTTTTTATAAAATTTAAACATTGTATTTTAAAAGTTAAAACAAGTAATAATATGCATTTTAATGTGAAAATATGAAAATATATAATATAAAATATATTTTCAAAATTTCAAAATTTAGGGTATGTAATTTTAAAAATGCAGTGTATAAGGTAAATAAGTGAAATAGGTAACTACACATTATGGAGAGCCCATGTAGAAATCATATCAATGCCAAGTGACATAATATTGAGGGTTATACCTGCACCCTAACTATAGCAGATTTGGCAGCAAAAACCTCAACGAATACTTGATGAAGAGCTTCAAGAAAAATCCTAAATTTTGATGTTTTAAGAAGAACCCAGAAAAGTGTAGAAGAAGAAACCCGAGAAGAAGAAAATCCATAATTATAATCAACAAAAGTTCCAATTTTGGGATTATAAGCGTCAAAAGCAGTTTAAAAAAAACACACTCACCAATCAACCGTGTGGAAGCGACAACGAAGAATAAAAATCAGCCACCACGACCAATTCACCACGCAACTGGACACCACCGTCCCTGCCGCACGGTGGAGATCGTAGTCCGAGGAGTGGATCTATGCCACGAAGCCTGGCATGATTGAGCTCGACGTTTATGTCCGAAAGGAAATCATTAAACGCCCTATGATCTTCCAAAACCACATATTAACCAATGCCAAGATCAGGATGTAAAAAGCTCATAAATTGCCGAGCATAATCCCGCTTCCAAAAAACAAAAAAATGAAGGAAAAAATAGATAATGGGCAGTAATGAAACCGCTTGTTTCCGCACATGGATTCACAGATTTTGCATCATTTCTTTACCAAACAAATGAAAATGGAGTTAAAATGATAAATAAATACAGACCGGAAGTAGAGTAGGTGAAAACGCCTCATAATATTTGTAATATTTATTTTATCTTTTAGCAGCAGAACAATTACGATACACACATTGAAACTATAAGAAATGCTTGGTCACTTGGCAGTTTCAGAAAAATTTCTCAGTTGCAGGAAATTTTTTTTATGTATGCATATTGAAACCCTTTACTTTAACTACAGCTGCTGCGGTGATCTAGTAAGTGAGCATAAACCAACTGTAATATTGTATATAACAACTACAACTAGGGGTTATCTCTACGTTGGTACCAACTGTATGAAAGCAAACCAAAAAATATAAGAAAATATGTAACTTACATTCTCGTAGTGAATGGTAGGCTAGGAAAAGGTTTTAAAATTGAGGGGAAAATGGAAGCACCTAAAACCAGAGCAAAAACAGAGGTGAAACGGTTTGCATTCGAAATACAGGGGAATGCCATTTGGTTATGTTAATTGGCATGACAACATCAAAACAAACATATTCAAGATTACGTATAATTATTCTGCACACAGATTGAATAAGCATGGTACTGCATAACTATTTGAGTACGGAAAATTGCGTAACAAAACACACATATTATGGCTGCAGGAATTGAAGCACTGCAGAACATTAATTTGAAGCACAACATATAAAGCTGTATGTTGCACGGTAAACATTAAATACAAATACCTATTATATATGGTAACAATCCTCAATCTGCACACATCTATCACACTTTTCTATCACTTCATCTGTTTGTCCAAGAAGTAATGTATCAAATGTTTCATCACTTTCCATATCAGCAAAAGTTGAGACCCGAAAAGGAAAGAAGGGCACAATTTCAGCCTTACCAGCCTGCTAAGTATCATAAACAAAGACTCCAGGAACTATAAATAGAATAGTACAACTGATTCTTGGATACAAGTTAAAGAAGATAAAAGTGCTCACTATGGTAGCACCTGTAGCATTAAGAATATGCGGAAGATCTTGTTTCTGGACACACCTCGGAACAATTCACCACTTTCAATAAAATCTTGCAACAAATAGAGTACATTGAGAGTGGCATAATAGTACAGTAGGGCTAGTTTGCTTAACTTTTCCATTCCCGGTAATATATGCATGATATAGTTTAATCTCTTTATATAGATGCTCGACGTCCTGCTCATAAATGATGCAACGTATTTTACCATTCTGCAGATCCGTAAGTAAAGTATGATGAATAATGGAGTCATTAAAGCTGTAGAAGAAATGAAAAGGTGCACCTGATCATCAGTTAAGACGAGGAGTTGTTGCAACCTTCCCCATTTGGTCACGCGAATAGGAGTTTTTTTAGCGACAAATACTCTGATGAACCAGTCTGCAGCGGCTGGCTCCAAGCTCCTGAATGTGGTGCATTTGTCTTCTATGCGGCTAACGGGAAAGGGGGAAATAGTATAACCAATGTCAGACATGGCATATGTAATATAGTAAGCGTAGGGAATTGAGTAAGGATGTGGGCAGCATGAATACGAAAAGGAAGCAAGTGAACCCAAGTAAAAAATTAGACCTGTTCAGATGCGGAGTAGTGCGATACATGTCTGCAGCAATTAAGCTGAAGAATCACGCAAACAAGCTAACTTACACACTTGGAGATGAAATGTACAAAGCCATCAACCACAAACTGTGTGACCCTGATGTAACCCCAAAACATAACAAAAAAATGTGGTAGTCGGTGATAAGAGACTCCTATCTTGGACACAAGTTCAATGGATTTACGGTATAGTAAGAGCACACAAACCTTTAACTTATCACCAAAACCTATTCTATGGAAATAAAAACAACTATAATACCTCATCGGAAGCCTGTTGAAAATAGGTAGTTGCTCTGTCAAAGTAAACACTGGCCTCCTCGACTTCAGGATGAAAGAATCCAAGAGAAGTATTAGCATTCCCCAAAACCCAAAGGGCTTCAGTATGCTTGTGATTCACAAGCAATGCCTCCTCCAATTTCAACATAGCCTCTACAATAAAAGCAATTAAACTAAGTTATTAATATTCGTTATCAAACTAAAGAAAAGCAGTAAATACAGTAAACGGTACCTGAAACCATCTTCTTTGAATCTGGAACATTCTGAAACTGCCACAATTCCAGTAGGGCTCCTCCCTATTTGCAGAGATTCTGAATTCCCATGTCAATGAACGCAAAACAACTACGTCACCACTGAACCAATGTCTATAGCCAAGGAAGCTAAACACACCCAATCTGACAGCATCGGAATGTTAACAAGCAAAGTCATTAAATCGAACACCTATAAGGCATGAATAAATTCAAGTGGTTCCAATTTGAAAATCCTAACAAGGAAAACAAATTAAATACCATACAAATATAAGAAGTAAAACCAACAAAATGAAAGGGCATGAGCTTGAAATACAAACTTCTAATTTAACAAAATAAATAAATATTAATCATGATTGGAGGGAGCAGAGTAAATCCGCAAATGAAGACCTTAAAAGTTGAAACTACCGTTTACAGCCCACGAGAAAGCAAATAAAGAGGAAAATCACCTTAAATGAAGGGGCGTTGAGGGAGAGAATGGACGACACGTAGCAGGGGTAGTCCGAAGCAAGGCAAGTAAAGAGGTGTGGAATTAAGAAGTTGACCGACCACCGGGAACCTGTACCATACCTGCAGTAGCCAGTCGGGGAAATCAACAATTGCATAGAAAGAAGGCAGTTGAAAGGGTGGGAAATTGAAAAGGTTACTAACTACCTTTGACCGATTCTGAACCTAGAGTTACCGGTGGCAGAATTCGACAATTGGAAAAGAAGCAGAGTGGTGAAGCAAGCAAGAGGTAAACACTGTCAAATTATAATGGTACCTAGCTAGTTTCCAGAGGACATTAGCTTACTTGCTCACCATGACGCAGTTCTAATTGTAACGAGAAGTAAAAGAAACATAAGGAAAAACATATGAAAAGTTGAATAGATAGCCTGGAAGAACGACATAAAGTGACCATACCGTCATTAAGAATGGCAATGATGAGCACCATGAAAGGGGGGAGTCAAACTTCCATATAAGCGCCAGTAACATAAAGGCAAGCTGCAGGAAAAGCACAAATTACAAGCAGGAGGAATGCAAAAGAAAAAGGTGAAGCTTACTTCATTAAAACATTCAAAACTGGATACCACTTACCACAATACGGATTGTGATGGAAACTGCATAGATCTGCAAATGAACATAATAGCTACTGAGTTTAAAATGAAAAACACAACTGGGCAACTGGCCCATGATAAAAATCAAAAAGAGCAAAACTGAATATGTTTTGGCAGCATGAGGGATTTTTAATTTTTCATGAATCTATGTTATGCACTTAAAACAAGACTAATAGAGAAGACTCTCGTAAACTTACTATGTAATTCTTCATCCTCTGAAAGATTGCACGACTTGTTAAGACAACACTAATAATAAGATTGAAACCAGGTTCAGTCAGAACTATATCAGAAGCATCACGAGCTGCATCTGTTGCATTAGCGACAACTATTCCAATATCAGTTATTTTGAGCGCAGGAACATCATTTACTTCATCACCTGTCATTTCGCATATATGGTTTCTTGCTTGCAAGCGTTTGACGATCTCATACTTGTGCTCTGCAACAAAGTTTAATGTCAAAATTGTTAAGAATGCACTTGAAACCAAATGTTCAAATATTACAGTGCAACTTCAACTACACAATTACACAATTCTAGACTTTCTCATAATCAGGTGAAACCAAAATTTACCTGGGAAAACATCAGCAGAACCATCAGCTTCTTCAATCAAATCATTGACTGGCAAGGTCATTAATTTGTCCCTCTACTGTCCAAATAAAGAAGAGGAAGTATACATGTTTCCCCCCATTCCCAGACAAAATCCTATTTCTTTTGCTATAGCTAGTTGATCACCTGAAATATATCAAATATAAAATATGACCTGATACGATCCTACGAAAGGAGCTGCATGCAATAGAAAGTCGGTATTCTTACCTGTGGTCATTTTCATATGTAATCCAAGATCTAAAGCTCTTCTATTGGTGATAGCACTATCAGGCCTGGGTGGATCACAAAGTGGTATGAGGCCAATGAAAAGCCATGGACCTCCCGAACTTTCTTTACTTCCTTCAGGGACTTCCTGCGAAGATACCATAATGATAGGTAAAATGTGCAAAGGTATCAAGTAAGAGAAATAACAGGAGATAATGGTAAAAGCTAGCCGAAAGAGAGACAGGCGCTCATCACCTGATATGCTACAGCAAGAGAACGCAGCCCTCTCTCAGCAAAACTATTGATTACTACACGAACTTTAGGCTGTATTGCAGTCTTATTACGTGCAAGATCTAGGATCTGAAAACCACACCATGACATATAAAGTCATATTTTTAAGAGTTTTTAACAATAGCTAAATCACAAAAGATCGAAATGCACCTCTTCTGGAGCACCTTTGCTGACTCGATGCATTTTACCCCGATTATCGATATATGCTAAAATAGTGCGCTTGTCACTGGGATTAAAAGGAAGAAAGTGCATCTCCTGAATTCCAGCCCTTGTCTTTCATGCACAATGAGCCGTAAAGGTGTAAACTCTCTTATAACAAGAGATTAGACATTATCTTAAAGATGATGAAAAACAAAAAGGAAATCTGTTGCACTACCTCTTTGGGATCTGGCAGCATTCCTAAAATGGAAGCATCAATGGCATCTTGATTTTCCAACCGAGCCACTCTAGTAGCCATCAGTATTACTGTCTCAACATCTGCTTCTTTAACAAAAACCTAAAGGTAAAACGCCCCACAAAGACACAGCAATTAGACTGAAAAAATAGTAACAATGGTCCAAAAACTCAGTTTTTTTTGCTACATACTTTAATAAAGCTTGTCCACGATAAGCTTGTTAAGAGTCAGAGTTCCTTTTTTATCACTGCAAAGAACAACCATGCCTTCCATTTCTTCTATTGCAGTCATTCGCTTTGTGATGGCTCCCTGTGTATAACAACAATAACTTGAAACTTGCTGATAATTTCGAATGACCATGAAAGTAGGCAGGCAAGACAATATCCAGACTCTAACCTGCTCAGATAAATGGCGAGAACCAATTGCCATGGTAACAGATAGAACAGTTGGCATGGCAATTGGAATTCCTCCAATCAGAAGTACCATCAAATTGTTAATTGGAGATCGATAGGGCCGGTGCTGAATGGGGTACATCACAATGATCTGAATGATCATTCACAAAGCAATAGTGCATATGCAAAAGTTTCCAATGGCAGTCAAAACCCGAAGATAGAAATATTTTTAACATATGATCAATATCTTGATCTTGTCAATGCATGTGAATTCATCAAACAAAAACCAGCTGGAAAGTTACACCTTCTGAAAATGTCCATGTTTGTTTGTGGAGTCAACAAGATGAGCAACCTCGCCGAAAAAGGTATGGACTCCTGTTGCATACACAATTGCGTCAATCTCCCCTTGTCTACAGATAGATCCTGAATAAACGCTTTCCGTCGGGGCTTTAGATACGGGAAGAGATTCCCCAGTTAGGGCAGACTACAAACGTCATCCATTTGATCAGAAAGGCACTCAGCGATTGAATTTAATACACTTTGAATTTAAAAATGGGCAGTACTTGGCTTATTTTCAACGGATCACCATCAAGCAAACGAGCATCCGCTGCAACGATATCACCAAGAGTTATACTTATGATGTCCCCAGGTACAAGTATTGATGCATCAACTTCACTCAAATGACCATCTCGAAGGACCCGCACATGCGGATTCTCAGCTTTCATCAACTAACACATAAGACCATTCCTACTGGATTGAAATGGGAACTAAATAGATATATAAAAACGAAAGGCCATTGGAGTGAAGTTGTACCTTGGCGCTGGGAGAAAGATGGGGCATCAAAGCAGCAGCAGCATTACTTGTATTGTTCTCCTCAATGTAGCTTATAGTTGAGTTGATGAGGAGAAGCGTCACAATTCCGGTAAAATCTTGCCAATCTGGAGGTTTCCCCTGAATTTAGATGAAGTAAAAATCACTAAGGAATCATGAAACACTAAGAAATAGAGGAGATTGAAAATCACCGAGAAATCATGAAACACTAAGAAGCAGAGTACTAAGCTGTATTTCGTGTTCGTGTATACATAGCACTGAGATTGAAACTGATGAAACGGAACACTAAGATGTATATCCAGAGAGAATTTCTCCAGGTTTACTTCAAAACAGGGTTTACGATCTGTCATCTTCTCCATATAACGAATATGATGTAAAATAGAAACAAATAATCGACTGGTTGTCAACAAATCTGGATATAAATTAATTCAATAAGAAGCCACGAACTAAGGGAGTAAAGGTGTACTCCTCCATTAGTAAGTGCAATGGCTATCACCGCTCCGACTTCCATAACCCAAGCAAGCGGGTTCCAAGTAAACAGCAGGAATTTCAGCATTTTGTTTTCCTACAAATTTCCGGAGATGAAATCAAAGTCAGCAATAGCACGAACACAGATAAACAGCCAGATTTAGGAACAAGAATCCAAAAGAGAACACCTTATTCTCCTCAAGTTTGTTCAAACTGAAAATTTCGAGTATCCTCTCAGCATCTTCAGAAGATATTCCTTGCGGTGTGGATTGCAAATGCTCGAAAACCTGCGCTAGTGATACATGCTCCTGTGTATCTCGCACAAAATAAAACACGAAAACGTAAATCAACAACTATACACCGCCGCTACACTCAGTGGAAAAAATTGAAGCGATAGAGCAACCGCTTACCAAGTCCACTCTCTCTCGACTGAACGACTCCAGAGCTTCGTAGTCCGGCGACATCTCCGCTTTGCCGTCCGTTTTTCCACCTCTCTGCACGTAATGGAAAAATCAACTGCCGTAATGAAGCAAAATAATGTGTAGAAAACATGGAACACGTTTAAACTCTGGAAAGGTATAACCGGCTTAGGAGGATGAGGAGATGGATAATACCGGCGGTTCACGGCGAAGATGGAAATGGAGCT
>JAULKL010000015.1:5460095-5476564 GCA_032355745.1 Rubia rechingeri
TATTCTTAGCCGATATCATTTAAATATATTATTTCTCATTTTACATTCATTATTTGCGATTTTAGTCTTAGAAATCAACTTCAGAAATTAAGGCGTGGTGGCATCACCAAAGAGTTTTCTGAATTAGTTGGAAAAGAAATTGAAATTATTGATTTTTGCTCCTCGTGGGATCGATCCTGCTTACCGTTGTACTAATTAGTATTCCTGAGTTTGCAGGTATTTGGCGAGTAAAACGACGCTCACCAATATGTAAGGAAATGTTCTTAAAGAAATATAAATTATAACTCTATATGACTCCAGACATGGCTCTCGTTTGCTGAAAACCCTTTTTGGGTCCATGTTCATGATGTTCCCCCAGTCCTTATGACTCCAGACATGGCTGGCCTAATCGGCGACTACCTAGGTGACTTTGTGAAAGTCTCAACAAACAAACTTGGATCCTGTAAAGGCAGGACTCTGAAGTTGAGAACCAGGTTGAATGTGTACAAGCCTCTCCCAAAGGTGATAACGGTGGAATTTAAAGGTACTGACTACCTTTTCTATTTTCAATATGAGCGTCTTCCTACGTTCTGTCAATTGTGTGAATGCTTGGACCACCCAAAAGCAGATTGCCCGCTGAAGAATACTCTGCGAAGGGATCCACTCATGCTGATGGGATATGGATAATGGCTAAGGTTTGAAGATGATCATCCATTCCCAATGCCAGGCCCTAGTGTCATGCACCAACGACGCCGACAGGAAGAACAGGTAAAGGTGATCTATCAGAGCAAAATCCCAAGAGATTTATTATATATATAATATATATATCACTAAAGAAAATCCAAATAAACACATAATCTGAAATAAGAAAATGTTTGATTTTTTTATACAATGATAGAGTACTTTTGATAGAAATATGTATACATAATAATTATTTATTATATAATATGACAAAGTCTTGTTTTAGACCAGTTAACTGTTAAATGAGGACATTTTATAACCGGTTACAATCTAGAATAATAGATGGAGTAACTTTTATTTATATACTCCGTATATAAGTGTTTCTAATAAATTATAATTTGGAAACAAAAATCAGTATAAAATGCTCTATATAAATATTAAATATGGTACTGAAAGATTTTATTTGTAAATACTTTCAATGGTGTATTAACAATTAGTAAATTTTATTTGCAATTTTTTCTTAGAATCCGTCTGTTGGAGATAAATATCTCATTGCACTATATATATCACTGGAAAAAATTCAAAGATTCCCATAATCTGAAATAACAAAAAATTTGGATTTTTTATGCAATGATAGAGTACTTTGGATAGAAATATGTATACATATTATTTATTCATTTATATATGACAAAGTTTTGTTTTAGACCGACTAACTGTTAAATGAGGACACTTTATAATTAGTGAGACGAATAAGGTCATTTGATATTTACTTTTATTTATTGCAATGAGATACACAAAATTATGATAACATTTTTAAAATGAATCTCAACATATAAATAATTACTTCTTAAATAATTTGAATGAAATATTATAAAATAATAAAATTTTATTGGGTAAAATACAAATCTAACCCTATTATTATCTGAAAGTGTCAATATAACCGAATAATATTTGAAAGTGCGATTCTAAAGTTTTACAATAAATGTGCCGATATACCTTTTTGCACTATTCCGACATTGACTTTGCATTTTCCGGCATTGACCAAATCTAAAAAGACTAAAATAGCCCTAAACTTAAAGCAAAAAATGTAATGACAAATATACCCTTAGTTTCTTCTTCTTCATCAGCTTCATAACTACCACCACTGCCACTCTGCAATCCCACCACCACCTCCGCCGCCGCTCCACCAGCGGCGGCCGGAATCTGGACACTAACAAATAGTTTGGTCGCATCCGTGGAGCCTAACAAACACTCACCAGAATTTGGACACTAACAAACACTCACCAGAATGTGGACACTAACAAATAGTTTGGTAACAGCCATGGTGCCGATTCCCCCACCACCGCAGCTCCTTCACTCCGCCAACCACCGCCCACCACACCCCAAACCCTAGCACCACAACCACCATCTACCTTCCTCTTCAGCCATCCCGACCGCCCATCACCACCGCCGCCATCCCTGAACCCTAGCACCACCACCATTATCACCCCCTCCCCACCCAGCCCCGGCGCCCACCACTCAGCCCCGCTGCAAACCCCGATAGAGAATTTATATATAGATTACGTCGGTAGGTTTATCTTTCTCGAAATCCCATCTTAGGATATCATCGACGGGTTTATCTTGCATCGGAGGTTAAAAAATTTAGGATGGACCTTGAGTTGTGGCGATATGGTCTTTGAGCTTCCCCGGCCGAGGAGGAATAGCGACGCTGACTTCCGGACTAGTGTGAGCCTCCACTGATGGCATCGGGTTTTGGATATCCATCTGCGGTGGCGAGATGGGCTTTGAGCTTCCCTAGCCCAGGAGGAACAATGACGTCGATCTTCCGGACAGGTGTGATCCTCCACTGGTGGCGCCAGGAAGATTCAAGCCTCCACTGATGCGCATCTAAAGTTGCGGGAGGAAAGATTCGAACCTCCTCTGTTCTGAAGTTGCAAGAAGAAAAAATGAAAGGTTTTGTTAATTAGGGTATAAGGGTGAAAATGTCCTTCCCCTTTTTCTGTTTTTTTAGAGAGGGTATAATCTTCATTTCACGTATTCTGGTCAAATTATGGTTCTAAAGGTTAGATTAGCACTTTCAAGAAAATAATAGGGTTAGAATTGCACTTTCAGATTTTACAGAGTTAGATTGACACTTTCGACCAAAACATAGGGTTATTTTAGCACTTAACTCAATTTTATTTTATTCAATAATAAATGGTTTCTAACTAAATTAATTATTTTACTTCATAACTTATTAATCCTTGGATGACTAATTAAACTTTAAAATTTTAAATAAACTTTGTTTTCAATTTAAATGTAAGACACAAATATACATCCTGATATTTTAATTAATAATATCGCACAACGCGCGATGGTAATCCCCTAGTTTTGGTAAGAAAGATATAATAGTGTTCAAACGGTATATCTTCCCGAATAAATAAATACAATGTATTTTACTCTTTGCTAAATTCATTGGATTCAATGTATACATCGACCCAGAAATAAACAATCTAATATAGAGAAACAACGATGTCTATAAAACCCATTTAGTCGAAACATATCATCTTGTCTTCAGCCGGAATACTTTTCTGTCGAGTTCGTTCAAGGAGGGATCGAGTAGCCATGACAAAGGTAAATAAGTAGATTTATGTTCTTAATTTACTATTTAAATTAGCTACAGTAGATATATGTTGACAAAATGATCCTATAATTTTAGGAACACGAGTCTTCCAACGCTTTGGCCGCTGTTGAAGGGTATAAAGTGATATCGGTTCTGGATTTCTTGGGCTGATTACCCAGACCTTCATAATCAAATTTGTTTTACACAGATATTTGTTTTCCTATTGAGTCTTGCAGATATTTGTTTTCCTTCTGAAGGATGAGATTTGGTAATTCAGCTTCAAGGCATGGAGTACGAATTGCAGATTCCTTGGGCTACAACAGCATTCAACAGATAATATTGATCAATATTTCATTATTTAAGAAGGAAAATTTGTTTTGGTAATTCAGCGTCTGCAATCTGGATCTCCTCCTCCATCTTCCACCGCCAATCCAATCCCACCGCCCAGAAAAACCACCCAAAATTCACTGTTCTTGATCAGATCCCCATAGCGGCGGGAAAAATCTCAAACACACACATACAATGATGCAAATGATGATTTGATCACCCAGCAAAACCCAAGCACCAAAAGTCAGATCTACCTACATTGATTCTACCTGGTTAATGTTGATCACAATCCGTTGACATTCGCACCTTAAAAGAGTCGAAAATGAGCAAGACTTCGCATGGAGCCTGTCAAACTTTCTTCGCAGTCAACCCCATCCTTTCCATGGGAACTCAGGTTTCATGCATTCTTGTCGTCTCTCACTTCTTCCACATCTTGCTCAGACCATTCGGCCAACCCGGACCCGTCGTTCAGATTCTCGTAAGTATGTCACATTTCCACACACATTTGATTCTACATATATGCATCTTTGTATATATGTTCCATGATTCCATCTATGCATCAATTTCAACTTCTCTTGTAAGAGATGCATGTAAAGTTGTTACAACTTCACGTGTAATAGATGCACGTAGACGGAGGTTCAATTTTGAATTTCCATTGTATTTCTACTGCTTTATGTTCATGCATTACAAAAAAACTGAATATGAGTCTATGACTAGTGATATAGTTAGTTCCCTACTTTGCATAATCTCATGCTTCTTTTGTTGATGTATTCTGCATTTTCTGAAACAAGATTATTCTTGTGGTTTCGTTATGCAGGCGGGTTTTGTGATAGGCCCTTCAGGATTATCGAGGATAAAAGCAGTAAAAGATTTCTTTTTTCCCCCTGAAGCTGGTAATTTCTATGAGATATTAACCATGCAATCCATAATTGTGATCATGTTCTTAATCGGACTGGAGATGGATCTTCCTTATCTGATGCGCAACTTGCGCCCAGCGAGCGTTATTGCTTGTGGGAGCTGTCTGATGTCCACCTTCTTTGCAATAGCCATGACTTCGTTCATATACGAAGAAACCAGTTCGAACGGCTCAGCTGTGAGAATGGGGATCATGGTCTCCATTATACTGTCGAATACAGCATCGCCCGTCGTGCTGAGATTGGCAGCTGATCTGAAGATCGCGACTTCAGAAGTCGGGCGAATGGCGATTTCTGCCAGCTTACTAGCTGACATGTATGCAGTGCTGTTGTTGGTGATAAACACAATGCATTGGAGAACTTACACTACTGGGAAATGGATAGTGTTGGCATTCTTTACTTCGTCATTACTGTTGTAGTTATCATCCTGAATTCGCACGTTGTGAAGTGGATGAACAGGAGGAATAGGAATCAGAAGTACTTGAAAAACACAGAGATATTCGGCCTTTTGGCAATTGTGTTTGTTACTGCCACAACTCTCGAAACCCTAGGATTCAGTAGCATAACTGCTTGCTTTCTCCTTGGCCTAATGTTTCCTAGAGGAGGAAGAGCTGCGCGAACGTTATTGATCAAGCTCACTTATGCGGTTCATAACTTCGTGCTTCCAGTTTACTTTGGCTATGCCGGCTTTCACGCAGATATGACTAGCATCAACACCTTGGCAAACTTGTGTGTTGTTGTCGTCGTCCTTTTGCTGAGCATTGGTGGAAAGATTACCGGCTCGCTTGCTGCTTGCTCTCACCTCAAGATTCCATCGAATCAGGGGGTTCTTCTTGCCTTTCTCATGAATTTGAAGGGACACGTCGATCTCTTGGCGATAAGCATGGCTGTACAAGATTCTGTAAGTACTTTTGTTCATTCTCTTTGTATGTAATTGCTACTTGGGTCCTAGGATGTAATGAAAAGTTTGATATGAGATGCTTTTCTGCAGGTTGCAAATCTTCTCTTCTGTAACTTGATGGTAGTAGCAATAGTCTCTGATACATTGATCTGGGGGCCAATCATATCATACATTGTAAGACAAGAAAAGGAAACCCTGGGATACAGGCACATACCATTTGAAGTTCAAGATCACGACACGGAACTGCAATTTCTGAGCTGTATAATTGGTCCAAGATCAGATAGAACCGTTGTAGGGCTCATCGCATCATTAAAAACCTGCGATCAGGTTCCCGTGGAGCCTTACCTCGTACATCTGATCGAGCTAACTGAGAAAACCAACAGCCACTTGATGTATCATCAAAAGGAAGTAGATGAACTAAGCGATGACGATGACTATGGAGGAAATGATGTGGTGGAAATCAACGAGGCCATCGATATCTTCACAGTTGATACCGGGATCATGATCCATCAACTCAAAGTGGTGGTGCCTTTTGCGACCATGGATTCCGACATCTGCCAGTTTGCACTAGAAGTAAGAACATCAATCATAATCCCACCCTTCCACAAGCATCAGAGAATCTACGGGAAACTGGAGAACGGCAAGGAAGGCATAAGGATGACGATTCAGAAAGTCATCCGGCATGCCCCCTGCTCAGTTGCCATTCTCGTGGACCGGGGACTGGCACACGTGTCCGGGGCAGATTCTCTGCAGCATGTTGCCACATTGTTCTTCGGGGAACCTGATGATCGCGAGGCGTTGGGATTCAGCAAGCGTCTCGGCATGCATCACCATATAAACCTCACGATCATCAGGTTTCTCCCAAAATCTTCTGCTAAAGAACTCGCGGGAGCAAATTTTGCTAGCAATGAGAAAGACATCATGATGGCAGTAACAGATAGAGAAGACAATGCAGATTCAGTAGTTTTGGCCGACTTCTAGAACAGATAGCCTCAAATTCGCAGCTGATCGAGTTCATTTCCATTTCCTTTTCGATCATTCTGATTCATTGCGTGATTTCTCAGGTACGTAATGTCTGGACAGATAGGATTTGTAGAGAAGCATGTTGAAAACGAGGAAGAAACCGCGTCAGCATTGAGAGACATGGCGGAAAAGCATGCCAAGTAGGGTGGTAAATTAACTCGTTTGGGATTGGATTGAAACTCACTCAACTCGCATGTCAAAAATCAGCCGACTCGCAAGTTTCAACCTGCATATTAACTCATATGAACTTTATATATCAACTCATATGAATAAACATGCACATTTCAACTCATATTTTGACTCATGAATTTATATACCAGCCCATATGAGTAAACTCGAAGTCTAACCCTCGCTTTGTCCATTTTAACAACCCTCGATCAACACATCGATCAACACAGACTCCACTCGTTTGACCCATATTTTTCAATTACTCATTTGACTTGTTACCTAATTGATCCATTATTCACTATTTATTTTACGCTATATTTGGTCAAAATTAAAAATAGACAACTTATTTGATCTCCAGGTTACGAGTTTACCAGAATGAATTATACATATGAAAAGAACCGGTGGTTAACTAAAGAAATTACCCTGTCGATATCTGCACTCTAAATGAACAACAGAATCGCCACTGAGCCCACAGATCCCTTCCCTAGACTCGCACCTCCCGCACCGGGGCTCATCCCAGGTCAGCCTGATGTCTTCACTCAGAACCGAGGTCCCAGAATGCCCTGGAAACAACCTTAGAATAGGCACCGAAATAGTCTTCATCATAGTGCACAATGCTGCCAATAACCGTGCTGGTGCCCTGTTGTTAACCGCCGCAAAAATGTCGTAACGAGGATCATCACTCAGGAAAGAGATGGGGTCAAAACCCAAAGGTTTGGTGATATTAGCAGAGCAGTTGAACAAGGTGAAGAACTGCCATGAGGCGCCTTCGAATGGAGTGTCCGAGAGGTTTAAGGTTAGCAGGAGCCGAGGAAGGCATTCGTTGGGATCGTTCAGCCATATCTGTTGAGTGATACAGTTTATGTTCTGGACGCTGAATGATGAGTTTTTGAGCCTGGGGGTTGTGATTCTGGATCTGTCGCAGGTTAGATCAAAACCCGGATAGCCGCACCGGTTTGGTTGGATCCCCTCTAACCGGAATGGGAATCGGATTGGCGGCTCATCCCGGTTGCATATCGAGTTTCTGCAGTCATCTTGACTGGATGAGAGGGCAAGGATCAAGAAGAAGGCGAAGATCAGAGCGTGAGTTTTCATAACGGCCTGGGTTTATGATGGTTTGGAGACTATGTTGTTGTTAGAACAAGTGCTGATCAGAATTAATGAATTGAAGAAAAGGGGTATGCTAACTGCTAAGCGTTAAATCCTGGTTGAAAATGGGGTGGCTTAGCTTAAATAAATGGTCGTTTTCTCTCTTATTGAACCCTTGTTTAATAAAAAATTAAGAGACATACGAAAAATTAAGAGGGACCAAAGAAGAAAAATCCTTATTCAACCCTCTAATGATGTAAATGTTTGGGTCATGACATCATAAGAGAACTCAGTAATCTTATTTTCACAATTTGTTAAGAGCAAGTTGGCGGGAGACTTTTCACCATCCAATCAAGTCTTACAAGCAAAAAATCAACAGAAAGTGACATTGCTCTACCAGTTTTGTTCTAACACTAGACCATCTGCTGCTACTTGCTAGATACACTTCTTAAGAAATTAAAACCAATCAGTTCAATCTTAAAATCAATCGATGCCAAGTAAAAGTGACTCAAAACCTTAAATCCCATTGCTTCTATTGAGAATAGAGCTTCTACAGGAAAGCAGGCCTAAGTGGAATCTGATATCATATTAGAGTCATCGTTTTTAATTAAAAATCCATCGGTTCTAAACAAAATGAAGCAAAATAGCCAAAACTAAACTGACTCGGAGATTGATAAATGGTTGCAGTGGAGTCAATATTTACTGGTGCTCGATCCTGCTTACAGCAAATTCCTACTAAAAGTGGGAGATGGAGAGGAGCCAACCTTTGACGACGATAGAATCATATTGTTAGCAAACATAGTCATACCATCAACAGAAAATTCAAACTCACTTAACTCACTCATCAGTTTTGTTTACCCTAATTTAGACTTGTTTTTCACAAACCCTAATTCCATAACAAACAGGGCACTTCTAACTACAAAGAATGAATACGTCAACGAAATTAATGATATCATGATACACAGATTCCCAGGAAGCGAAAAAATATTTGCAAGTGTAAACAAAACTATAAATATAAAGGATCAGGCAGATTACGAAGATCTGTTGCAAACTTGTAAACCTCCTAGCTTACCTCCACATAACTTAACTTTAAAAGAAAATTGTCCTATCATACTCCTCAGAAATTTAAACCCAACTGAAGGCCTATGCAACGGTACACGTTTAACATGCATAAAATTCACAAAAAATGTCATTCATGCTAGGATTTGTTTTGGCTCACACATAGGAAAAAGAGGTTTTTATACCACGAATTCCCATCAAAGCATCAGAGGACGATACATTTATACCTTTTAAAAGGATACAGTTCCCAATAAGATTGTGTTTCGCACTAACAATAAACAAAGCACAAGGACAAATATTAGATTATGTTGGATTATATTTGAAAGAACCTGTTTTTTCACACGGCCAACTGTATGTGGCTCTCTCACGGGCAAAAACTTTAGAAAATGTTAAAGTTTTAATTGACACAAAGACAACATAAACAAATGCTGAAAATAGCACAAGAAATATCGTATATAAATAGATATACAACGCTGCTGAATGTAGCTAAACTCATTTGCTTTACACATTTTTTTAAAATATGTTAACTAACTCAGATTACAATTATGTTCATTTATGCGGACTTACAGGTTTACATGCATTACTTCAATTTATGCAATCAGAACCAACGAGGACGAGAATCCTTATGATAGCTGAAGGAGAAAACCACCATTGCAGCCACAAAACAACCCACCTATCAATAGGTTATCTGGTCTCATTTCTCCAACTCTACCATTTTTATTTTAAAATTTTCTACCTCCATATTAACGCTATTCTACGCTTTTTCTGTTAATGATTGCCATTTATCCTGGCCCTAGATGGATCAAAGAGCAGATGACATCTACTGATGCTGGAGATGCTGATAATGGAGCTAAATGCACAAGATGGAGGTTTGTTTCGCTTAAGAGATGCAATTTTGATGCTTCATTTTGCTTAATTTAAATGTTCTGGATAGTTTACTACTTTCCTTTAGTCTTATTATTTGATGCATAATTTACATATTTCTTTTGTCTGAAAACAGATGGATTCAAACATGTATTGAACAAACTCTATCAAACTCTAAATTAAACCATTGCAAACTCGACATTGTCGAATCTTGTAAAGATTGGTTGTTTTAATGTTGCAAATGTTCATATTTACCTGTAATTTAAGAGAAAGTTGATGTCTCGCAAATCTTATCACCTACAATTTCAGTATTACTGTCCAAACTCTGTAAATTTATGGATTAATTTTCTTAGATCATAGTCTTGTTGTTTAAATAAGACTTAGCACAGAAAAACTTGTGCATCCTAACACCAGCAGATGCACAACTGTACAGTGAATATGGAAACTTAGCACAGAAAAACTTGTGCATCCTAACACCGGCAGATGCACAAGCATAGAATGAATACAAAAACTTAACTGGATAAATATGAATGAAGCAGCTACCATATTCCAGTATTTCCCTTCTCCTTTCCCTAACATTCTTCCACTGCCTTCGCCATCCAAGCTACATGATGCCCGCCTGCCCCAGCAAAGCATGTCACCTTCATGATTATTCCCACACGAAAAACACTAATCATTAGTTCATATCAGTAAATAAAGCTTTAACTAAATCATCGTCGAGAAATCCAAATCTAACCATCATGAATTAAGACAGACTAACACAAGCTATATATAGTCCGCAATCATGTATCAAATCACGATGTAAAAATAAGGCAGAGAAAACATTTCAGCAGACCCTACGAAAAAATAATGCTACACTATTTCCTATACCACCAAACTTAAAGAACCACCAAAAACTACGGTGATTCAACTCTAACCTGATAATTCTACATCCACTTTTCTGCATTCTCAAATCTTAAATAAGAGCTTTTTCTTCCTTATAATCAAACATAGTTGCAATTATCCTCAACTATGATTTTTCTCTACACTCACCTCTCAACGATTCATACAATATATCATAGGGAAAAACAGAGCTACAAGCACATAAAGTCATTCAAAGAATAAAGTATTACATAATCATCATCAATTCATTCACCAAGAAGGAAAAAACACATAATTCATATGCATAGTCCTGTTTGAATATCTTCTCTTCCTCAATTAACTACTGTGACAACAAAGACATGACAGTGTGACTTGAAATATTATAATTTCCGCACTTAGGTTTAATAGAGATTCAATTAATTTAACTACATGGATAAATCTGAAAAACTGATTCCTTCATCTCGAAAAGTCCATCCAGTGAATGTAGTTTCATACATGTGCAAATTTTGAATTGAAATCCGTTTTAGGTCATGATGAGCAACAACAAGCAAATTGGAAGCACTGCATGTCCACTAAAAATATTAGCCATTTTGAAATGTATGTCCATTGAAATCCTTTTTATATCTAATTTTTACTTAACCATAAATTTTTATTTCAACCAAGAAAAAGTTCCATACATGTTGAATCAACCAACAAACATTTAAGAAATGAATTAATTATGTGGCGCACGAGCGATAAGTGGAGTACATGTGAATTAATATTAAACACTCAGGAGCAAATACTATATACACATGAGTTCACTGTTTAACTTAGATTCTAGGTATTCTCCAAAATTATAAAATCTTAGTAACACAGCATGATTAATAGCATAAATGGTATGCAAAATATCTAGAAAATGGGATGTCAATTCAACAAATTATTAGCAACAATGAATAACTAAGCATACATTTGATAAGCCACTGAAATTAATAAGGAGCAAATCTGAAGTAGTCTGTCTGTCAAAGTCTGAGAAAAGTGTAACCGGGGAACCAACTTCGAGGCACGAGTTCTCTCAACAACAACCTTACACATTCTGGGAGACAATGTCTTAACATAAATCCCCTGAAACACCTGAAGGGCAGCATCGAAATTCCATCTCTGGTACTCAAGCCCTCTCAGCAAAGCCCTCGCCTCCTAGACATTTTCACAAACACTTTACCAACAACAAACGTTACATAATCCATTACATCAATTTTCATAAAATTAAGAAACCTTACCTTATAGTTCAAAGAAAGCGCCTCCTTCAATGTAGACTCGGATTTGTCCACTTGGGCATCCTCGAATCGGGACTCCAAGTTTGCTACCGTGCTGGTCCACGATGACATGCCGCTGACGTAGAAAGACGATACTAGCGATGGGAACATTCTCGACCCGGAATCAAGCATATCCACTGTGGGAAGAAAAAAGTGCGGCGATCTCATCACCATTGAATTCATCATGTTCCATTTTGGCGGTATCTCATAATCTATAAATACCAAGCCAAAGTCATGGCCCAAATTCGCAAAGCAGATGGCCCAAAATTAAAATTGATTATATAAGGTCCAAAATAGTGAATATGTTGTAACCCTAAAATTGTCTCTTCTTCAATCTTCAGACCGAGACCGCCACAAGTCACCAAAACTCCTTGCCGTTTCTTCAGTACGAGAGGGAGAGGCAGAGTATATTTCTTGCCATTTCTTCTTCCTCTTCCTCTTCATCTCAATCCTCTCTGAAGTTCTTCTTCATCTAACTTGAGGGAAATCCGTTGTCGCAAAATAAAAATTGAGGGTAGAGATTCGTTTCCAAGCTGAGGTGGTATCGCCTACGGAGTGGGAAAGGCTACTCAACTCAACTAACTGTGTTTTGTGTTGCTTCATCTGCTAATTAGTATAAAAAATAATATAGTTGTTGTTTTCTTTGCCCTCCTATATTTACAGTCCAACGAAGCTTGTTATTTGTTTATATTGATCCCAATTAGATTTTTCTTTATATGCTGTTTAGGTGGATTAAAGATCAGCAGTATTGTTCCACTTGAATGTAAAGTGTTTGAAGTTTTGAAGAAATGTGAAAGTTTTTAAGATAAATATTGAAACTAACTATTGATTCTAAATATTTAATGTAATTCTAAAATTGTTATGGTTGAATTTTTATTATATTTGTGGGATTTTAATTTTGAAGAATTGATTATGATGATGCAGATTTTAAATTACATGTTTTCTTGAATTTTGAATGAAGTTATGTATTTTTAAATTTTTTTAATGTTAAGTTGCAATTCGGTTTATTCGGATAGGATCTGAATTCGAACCGAAACCGAATTTAAAATTTGGTTTGGTTTATTCGGGTTATTCGAGTCAAATTCAGTTTTGGGCTTTTTAGAGGCAAAACTGAATAACCCAAACCGAATAACCCAACGATGCTACCGCCGTGCTCCCTCCTCCTCCCTAGCGCCGCCGCCGTCCTCCTCCCTCTCCCCAGCGCCCTCAGTGTTTGAAACCCCAGCGCCACTCAGACTGCAGCGCCCCACAGCCCAACCCCACAGCCACACCCTAGCGCCTTCTCATCCCTCTCCCTGCTGCCCTCACCGTTTGAAACCCCATCGCCTCTAAGCCCCACTGCCGGAAACCTACCCCACAGCCAACCCCCGCCCTCTTCCTCCCTCTCCCTGACGCCCTCCTCCTCCCTATCCTCGTTCCCCATCGCGGCCACCCACCGCTTAGACCCCAACCCGCTCAGCCCCACTCGAAGGAAACCTCACTCCCACCCTTGATTCACCATCGATTCCATCTCCCCGCTTACCCCACAGACACCTCGCCCCTTAGACCCCAACTCGCTCAGCCCTGGCGGAGGAAATCCCACCACCGCCCTTGATTCACTACTCCCATTTTCGAAGGAGCTGAGCGGTGCGACCGTCGAAGAAAAGGAAACGTCGAAGACCATCTGGGAAAACAAGGATGAAGCATCAAGGGTGGAAAAACGGTGTGGTATGGTGGGGTCTAAGGAAAGAAACGGAGAAGACAAAGAGAAACGGGGAAGATGAGGGTTTTCTTCTTTTTAAAATTTTTTTAGGGAAGAGAAAAATTGTCTTTTCATCAGAATCCGACCAAATAAATGTTGATTAAAAAGTCATCGGAATCAAAGGTTATTTTGGCACTTTCAGCCTAAAGTCAGGGTCATTTTAGCACTTTACTCTTATTGTTAATATTGACCTTTATGTTATAATAGAGACCCTTTGAAATCGATGCCCCAGACTTGGACGACTTAAGGGAGAAGAAAATGCACATGTTATCAAAAAGAATAAGTTGGGAGATTGAATCTTCCAACTTATAGGAAAGGCAATCGTTTGTGGCTAACTTATACACACATTCAAACGGAGAGTTGGGAGATCCACAAGAGAAGAGTTTTAAGAGAATAAGGAAAACTCTAGTGAACTAAAATAGAATATATTGCATTTAGATTTTCAAGTCTTAATGTCACATCTCGTCCCCCTCCTAACGCAGGTCGTATGGTACGAGGAAAGGAAAACAACGCATTGCGTCCTTCAACATAATTCCCCATAGGAAGAGCCTTGGGGGTTATGGATTGGCAGCGATTGAGTTGGTACGGGAACGATTTGAAAGAGATGTTCTATTGGCGATGGATGGGGGAATGGCTGAGGAAGAGGTTAGGGTTTCCGTTGTTCCAATCGATATCGATCAAATAGATTGGTGTGATTTATTCCTCAAGGATCGACAAAATAAGTAGGGTCGGTATGTCAAAGACTCCGTAATTCAACTTGCAGAAGAAGTGGTATAACTATTATTAACTTCATTTAAATTTTGATGTAACTATTGATACTTGTTAAAACATTACTTTATTTTTTTATGATGATCATTTTGAACACTTCTCGTAAGCTAAATTAAAACAAGATCAAATTGAAGGTCAATTCATTACAACTGGTAAGCACGATATCTTGTGTCAGCAGCCATAAAATCTGACCACGCCGAACGCGAAAAAAGGGGCGGGTATGTGCGTTCTTGTCACGGAGAGAGGCTTTTGGAATAGTACATTTTTATGATAGGGGTAAGCCATTAATAATCTACACATTGCAAAAGGAGGCTACACTCTGGGACAAACACGCCGGTCTTCCTATTCCAAACAATTTAAACAATCTAACTACTGATTGGGAGCCCCAATCAAGAGGATCTCGCCACTCTTTGACGAGATTGAGGTGAACCACAATGCAATATTATGGAACGCAACAATTATTTTAATAACTTAAGGGTCACTATTCTAGTAGTGGATCCCCCAATTTTTATTTTGTATGGGTGATAAGAGTTAAAAATTATTAAAATAAATATAAATTTATTTAAATTTATATTTGGACCCTTTTAAAATTCAAATAAAATCTATGAAAATAATTTTAATTCTTAAATTAATTTTCTATTCATTGGTTCGTGTCACAATTTTGGTTAAAAGAAGATTACACTCATCTTTTAACATAAAGTTCTTAATATTTACCTTAATTTACGGGGTTTAATTACAATAATAAAATGTAAAAGGTTTTAGTTGCAATATTAAAATTATATTTTGTAACGTGTAGTAGTTATAAAGTTTATAACCCGATTCATGCAACCCAAAAATTTTATCTTCATTTCTTCTAATTTACACTTTAAACCTTGGTTTTTCCATGAATTATGGAAAGACCGTCTTTCCATGACTTATGGAAAGACCATCTTTCAAGAGACAGACTCTATTTTTAATAGTAATTAAATAACGTTTACAATTAAAATCAATACACCCTCTTTTATTATTGAGTCCGTCTCTTGAAAGATTGTCTTTTCATAATTGTGGAAAAATCATGATTTAAACTGTAAATTAAAAAATCAAGATAAAAATTTTTGGGTTGCATTAATTGGGTCATAAACTTATAATTACTGCACGTTGCATAATAAAATTTTAATATTGCAACTAATACATTTTACGTTTCTATAATTCTAATTCAACCTCGTCCTTCCATACGCCTATAGAAATACGGTATTTCCCAACACGTTGCCTTTAGTATTTAGCCATAAAATTATGTATAATCTCATTATTACACATGTAAGTTAATTCTTGAAAATACAATACAGAATTGTGAAATTGCGAAACGCTCAAATTGCACTTGCAAAAGCACAACTTCTATAAGCATGCACACCTCTCTCTAAGCTACTGCTTGATTCCACTTATAATAGTTTAGAACTCATGGAGTGGATTCGCGTTTTAAAATTATAACATAACGTATTCAATTTAATAAATGCGGGAGTTATGATTAATGATCCAACTCATTTTGACTGGTTTAAATAGTTATTGATTCCATTCATTTTGATTGATTAGAAAATGAATTGAGTTGAATTATAATCATTTATTATAAAGACTCTTCATTAGGTTCGAGATAACAGATTATGTAACCCACCCCTAATAAAAAGTCTCTAATTCAAACAAGATAGTAAGTATATAAAGTAGAACTTGCGAAATCCAAATATTGTGAAAGCAGGAGTTGTATCATAAAATTGGTGCCTTAGGGTTGGCAACCAGGTTCTTGGCTGCAGATGCTACCGCTAATGGGCTCATACGTGCAGGTACAAAACCAGTGCCCTTGATTTTGAAGGCACGCTGCCGTTATTCTTCCTCCAACCGCGTACTGTTGACAGCCGCTGCAAATTTGTCAGCAGTCGCCAGTTAGGCACAGATTGTAATCCCAATTCCTAGCGTAGGTAATTTGACAGTCATCATTATCTTTTGCAAGTCCACCTACATTAACCAAAAAAATCAACATAAGCTTTTTATTAAATATAGAATAATGTTTCAATATATATGTTTTGAAATGAGAGAATCTGTAAGAGATTCCATACACAGTCGATTTGGGGTGGACTAAATGGATATAGAGAACAGGGCCTCAAATTTATTGGAATCTTAATTATTATTTTCTGCCGTTCAGTGTTATATATATTTTTTCAATAATCTC
>JAULKL010000015.1:5729431-5741148 GCA_032355745.1 Rubia rechingeri
CCATTAAGACCCATTAATAAATGGGTTAAATGGATAATGACCCATTGGATAATGGGTTAATTGGGTTTGGATAATGGATTTATCCAATTAACCCATTTGACGGGCCTGCGTAGAGGATCTCGCCAGAGCCAGCGAATGGTTGAGAGATCTAAGGGTTTCTGATTATTATATTTTTGTTAAACTGCATATGGATCCCTGATTTTTAGGGACATTTTGTTTATAAAAAAACTCCAAAAATAAATATTTATAATTTAAACCTCAAATAATATGCATTCATTTTATGTTTTTAATAATTATAATTTGACCATGGTATCACCATGAGAAGGACTCGCATGAGACAGACTCTTTCACTATTTAAAGGTTAATTTCCTCAATTTTTTACTATCTAAATTCATATTTTACATTTTTATAGCATGTTATTTTAAATTCTATTTTATAAAATTTTCGATGAACTAATCCATTATACATATATTTATAATTAATCTTTTTTAAAAATATTCTAACTTAGTTGTCAATCATAGATACTAAGTTATCTTTATATTTGATATTTATAGTGAATATACATTTATATTTGCAATATATTATAAAAGATACGAGTCTCTTTTGCATCTAACACTCAATAATAAATTATTATTTTAATTAAAATATGCTCATGTTGATGAGCGGGGGATATTCATAGAGGCTCCCCTAACCCAATAGAAAGGAAATACAAGTGCAGTTAGCCCAAGGGTAGCTTGGACCAGCTCAAAAGATTACATCCTATGGAGGAGAAATTGGGAAGTATAATGGACGTGATTCCACAACATTGTCATTCATCCCCCTGTGTCGAACAAAGTGTGGCCAGATGTTCATTATTCTTTACCATTCTTTTTTTCAAAAACTATTGGTTTCAGTATATCTAAAATGAGGAAACAAAACATCCCTCTTGATCAGAAATGTGAGCTCCCTAATGTGTTGTAGTTCTTCGAAGGAGGTTTCGACTGACTTTTTTAGCACCAATTTAGCTAGGAAATTTGCTACATGGTTGACTTCTCTGGGTGTGTGTTGAAAGGAAACTCCAGTCCATTCTGGGAGGGCCTTAATTTTGTGCAGCAAATGTGTGAGTTCGACATCGCAACCCATTGTAAACCCGCAAAAATGGAGCAAAGTTGAACTTCTAGTACTAATTCAGTAGGGTGAGGCTATGATATTAAGTGATAGAGAGATCCATTTTCGTTTCTCATGACACAGCCGATCCCCGCTGAATTATTTTTAAAGGCTGCATCCCAACTGACTTTAAATCCCCTGTCTGGTGGCTTCCACCTGATTATAGCTATCTTTTTGTTTTTCTTTCTTCTGTTTACAGATAGGATAAGTCCCAGAGTAACAAAATTTTGATCACCAATCACTCCTAGAATGATATGAGCAGAATATAGCAATAAGAAGTGATAAGAAATTGCCTTCCACATAAAATGAGGGCTGATCTTTACATTTTCAAAAAAGTTTTTGTTCTTGCCCTTCCAAAGTTCCCAACAAATAATCATAAGAAGATTAATAAGAAGTGATCCATGCAGTTTAGAAACACTATTCCTACTCCAATAGATCGCAAGTCTATCAAAAATAGTATGAAACAAGAAGTGCGGAAGCTGAAGTACTGAATGCATCTTTTCCCATATTTGTCCTGAATATGAGCATGAATTAAAAAAATGTGAAAGACTATCAGGTTGATCACAGTGACAACATTTTGAAGCTAAAGAGATACCAAAACTTTTCAAGATTTTATCAAATGGGAGTCTAATATTCAAGAGTTTCCAGATTAGAAATTATACCTTCTTTGGAATGATGGGGTTCCAAACCTTATTAAGAGATGGCACCTTATCCTTCTTTGGTCTGAGGCATTGGTATGCTGATTACACTGTAAAGTTTCCAATTCTATCCTGTTTCCAAACTATTATATCCTTATGTTCAGAGATTTCTATATGTTTATCTAAAATACCAATGAGTTCCCGCGGCCAAAAATCCTTGAAATAAAGTATAAACATGTAGGAAAAGGTTCTAAATTCATGTATTTGAAGAGAATAGAATGGTGGGTCGTCATTATGCCAAAATTTGATTAATGTACCCTTTCCTGTCCAGTTCGCATTCCAAAAATTGGAAGCTCCATTACTGATTAGGATCTGGGAGTGAAGCTCTGCAGTTTTAGATACCTTTTTGTATCTCGACCATGTTTCTGAGTTTCTCAGTCTTTCTGGGTAGCCCACATGAACTTCGACCAAAGTGAAGTTCCCATTAGTAATTTCCACCAAATTTTGGTAGAGAACGAATCAACTATCGCTCCAATCCTTCCAATACCGAGTCCATTTTCTGAGTTGGGATAGCAAATTTGATTCCATGATATCCAGTGATTTTTCATTGCCCCCTTCTCAGATTCTTCCCATAGAAAGTTGCTAAGAGTGGATTCAATTTTATTCACAAGGTGGGAGGTGGGAGTCGTGACCGCCCAGGTGTGTTGCGGAATAGCCGTTAACACATATTTAATGAGTATAATCCCCCTCTCCCGAAAACAGCAAGCGGTTTTTCCAGTTAAGTATCTTGTCCCTAATCCCGTCTAAAAGGGGAAAATGGAAAATCAACTTTCTGCCCTTGAAGATTGTAACCCCTAGGTAGGAAAAAGGTGTAACACCCTTGGTAATACTAGTTATCCTATGGATTTGGTTAGCTTTCACACGACTGAGCTTACCGGAATAGTATGAACTCTTAGCAAAGTTTATTTTCTGGCATGTACCTCTCTGATAGATATCCAGAGATAACATTAGGTTAGTTAGAGTACTTTTTGTACCCTTGATGAACAAAACGGTATCGTTTGCGAAGGAGAGTTGTGTCAATGGCACAAGGGTCTAAGGAGTATTAAAGTATTTCAGGTTTCCATTCAGAAATTGAAGCTTTATGTTCTTCGTTAAGAGTTCAGTCAAAATGTTAAAAGCAAAAATGGGAATAAGGGGTCGCCCTGTTTAAGACCCCACATAGGTTTAAAGAAACCATGAAGAGTACCGTTAATTATGACTGAAAAACCACGTTGCAGTTAGGTTATTCATTGTGAGTTTAACTATGTGACCATGGAAACCTAGTCTAAGCAGCAAGGTGTTAAGGATGGTCCAAGATACTCTATCAAACTCTTTCATCATGTCAAGTTAAAGAATTAAGTTAAGGGATTCATATCATTTGTCCAGCAGTCTTATGGCTTCTTTCATTAGAAGGATATTATCTGTTATGTCTCTATTAGAAAGAAATGCTGATTGTTCTTCTGAGATGGTAGATGCCATAACAGGTTTTATCCTATCCACTAAGATTTTAGCCATTAATTTGTTTATAAAGTTAGATAAACTAATATGACTAAACTCAGAGAAGCTAGACGGTGTTTTGACTTTTGGGATTAAAACAATTAATGTACTGCGAATAGATTTGGGTATAGGTACCCCAGCCTGAAACTCTAAGACAGCTCCTTATACATCAAATTTAATAATATCCCAAAATTGTCTATAGAAAGACCCAGGGTAGCCATCAGGGCCTTGGCTGCAAATGTATTAATAAATTAAATTAACATTCTTAAATAGAAAGACCCGGGGTATACTCAATTATAAATTTACATTCTTAAATAAAAATTGTATACAATGTTCAATTACATTCGGATCTCGTTCAATTCAGGTTTAAATTAAATTGATGTCTTTTTTCAGTTCTTGTTAAAATCAATTTGAATCCCCTCTATTCAGATAGTTTGAGGATATAATGATCTAGTAACTTTCGGATACTGGCATTTTTCATGTTATTTTTTATTTTGATTACGAGTACGAATTTTGTCAAATATGGATCCAAGGTTCGATATATTCGATTTACTTATTTTGAAATCCTATTCATTGATGGAAATCACTAGTATTCGATACTCGGTTCGCTTCCGATTCAAAGGTAAAATTTTAATTATTCGAGTTCGGGTGTGTTTAATTAGTTTAATATGCAAAAAAAAAATTGTATGTTCGGGGATTAAGTATGTGGGGTGATGGTCCAATAACATCATGACAATTGACAAGTGTATATAGTTTTTTTTCTAATTTCTCTTTTCATTTCTTCCCTTAAATTATTCGACACTTGTTAAAATATTATTGGACCATCACTTCAACATACTTAATTTCCTAACATATAAAAGTTTCTGGTTTAATAAGTACTTCCTTAATTTCGTTGGGTTTGACACACTTCCTTTTTAATTTGTTTGCATAGATTTTACACACTTTCTTTTTTTAGCAAGATTTATTCAATTGCATACACTCATTTTACTCTTTTTTTTCTTTATAAACTCAATTTCATTTACCCGTTTCATTTGTCTAAATCTAAGCATCCAAGACTATAGTGTCTAAGGTAATATCCATTTGTTCAATGATCCAAGTCATTCTGAGCATCCACAATGGTAGTGAGTTTAAGAGCACTTCTTAAGTGTCACATCATTAATTTTGATAAATACAATGTAAAAATCGATTACTAACAATGGATTTTCTCAAACAAGCACTTCTTAGACAATCTTTTTCACATTAAATTATAATTAATTAAAAATACAAAATTAAGTGTCAATTATTGACTGGTTGACATTTTACAAATAAAGAAGTACCAAATTTTTAATTAAGGAGCAACTCTTAGTGGTTTTTAAAAATCTACAATAATACCCCTTAAATAAAAAGTGATACTTAATAAGAAAGTGGGGTTAAAAGAGCAAGTGGATGCTCTCAATACGCTACAATCCAAATCTATGCGCCTAACTCCACTCATCCATATCTTTAGATAAACGAATTTGGTATAGTTTCACGCCTTCGTACACCGCATGCAGATAATAACACAAACACCAGCTGTATCCCCATGCATGCAGAAGCCAAGTGTTGGATCCAACCCCAGTACGTGTCACCTCCTCACCACCACCTCCACCCTATTTAAACCCCTCCATTTCCACCACGCTCGCCACATCCCAAACGCTCATCAACACCAACAAACACAAACATGCCTCGCCTCTCTCTTCTCGCTTTCTTCCTCCTCCTTTCCCTCGCCTTCAATGGCTGCTTCGCTCAGCAACAGCAGCACATCAAGGCCGCGCGGTCCTCCTGCGACATCCAGCGCATCACAGCCCGGCAACCCACCATCCGGATCCCGTCGGAGGCCGGTGTAACCGAGTTCTGGGACTCCAACACCCCGGAGTTCGAGTGCGCCGCCGTCGAGGTGGAGCGGTTAACAGTCAATCAGCACGGCCTCGTCCTGCCTTACTACAGCAACGCCGCCAAGTTCTACTACGTCATCCAAGGCTAGCATTAACAACTCATCATCATTTTCTGTTATTGGTCAAACTTTGCTCAGATTCTTAAAATTACTTGCAGGCCGGGCGATACAAGGGACGGTGGTTCCAGGCTGCGCGGAGACGTTCGAGTCGCTGGTGCAGGGACCGCGGGGGCAGCAGGGGCAGAGCTCTGTTGACAGGCACCAGAAGCTAGTGAGAGTCACACAAGGCGACGTGGTTGCTCAGGTTGCGGGACATGCTCACTGGATTTACAACGATGGAAATGTTCCCCTTGTTTTGGTAGCCGTCGCTGACCTCGCCAACCAGGCTAACCAGCTCGATCTGCAATACAGGGTTCGTAATTCTTCCTATTCAGCAAATAACTTTCTTAAATCTGTAGCCACCAAATTGCATTACTGAATATCTACAGCACTTCAAATGAAGAAATATGTATCATAACATTAAAATCAATACTATTTAGTGTATGAAATCTCCTTTTGTAACAATCCCGTTTTTGTTTCAGAGGTTCTGGCTCGCTGGAAACTCCCAAAACCAGGAGCAGCAAGGCCAAGGACAGGGGCAACAAGGACAGCAACAACAGGGGCAAGGACAACAGCAACAGGAGCAGCAAGGGCAAGGACAACAGCAACAGGGGCAGGGACAGCACCAACAGGGGCAGGGGCAACAAGGACAGCAGGGACAGGGACAGCAGCAACAGGGACAACAAGGGCAACAGGGGCAGGGACAGCAGCAACGGGGGCAACAGGGACAAGAGCGGCAGGAATGGGGAGAATACGAGAACATCTGGAATGGATTCGATGATGAGATTTTGTCCAACATCTTAAGGGTACCCCAAGAAATAGTAAGGAAACTAAAAGGACAGCAGAGCAACCGAAGGGGCAGCATTGTCCGAGCAGAAAACCTCCAGCTCTCCCTCCCCGAATTCGATCAGCAAGAGCACCAGCAGCAACAACAAGGAAGGGGATCCGAATCCGGGTCCAACGGGCTCGAAGAAACCATATGCACCCTCAAAATCAGGGAGAACATAGCCCACCCGGCACGCGCCGACATCTACAACCCACGCGCCGGCCGCCTGAGCACCGTCAACAGCCAGACGCTGCCCATTCTCAACGTGCTCGGCCTCAGCGCCCTCCACGCCAACCTCTACAGCAACGCGCTCTGGGCGCCCAGCTGGACCAGCAATGCCAACACCGTCCTTTACGTCATCAGGGGGAGCGCCAGGGTCCAGATCGTCGGAGCCACCGGGAGCTCCGTATTCGACGGCGAACTCAACCGCGGCGAGCTCATCATTGTCCCGCAGAACTTCGTGGTGCTGAAGAAGGCCGGCGACCAGGGATTCGAGTTCATCGCGTTCAAGAACAACGATAACGCTTTGACCAGCTCCCTCGCCGGAAGGCTGTCGGCTCTCCGGGCACTGCCGGAGGACATCATCGCGGCTGCTTTCCGAATTTCGAAGGAGGAAGTGCGGCGGTTGAAGTATGGTAGAGAGGAGGCTCAGCTTCTGAGTGGGTCCGAGTCTCAGGGAAGAAAGGCGGATGCTTAATTACTTGATTAGAGTTGGTTAAGTGTGATTGTATACAAATAAGGTGGTCTCTGTTTTGTTGCAGGAAATAAAATAATCAGATCATGAGGTTTGTGCGGCAATAATGTAATGATGATGATGTAATAATAATGAGTTGCAACTTAAGGAAAATGTTTGCTTTTCTTTATTTTTCTACTGTTTTCAGGTACAATTAACTTTATAATTTGACTTTCTTAAATTAAATATAATCATTAGTATTTTAATATATGTGTAAAACTATTATTAATTATGTGATATTTTTTTTAATTCACCATAACTTATATTTAAAAGTATTATTATTTTTAGAATTTTCGATATCATTAACAATTATATTAAGTATTTATACAATTATTTTCAAGAAGTTAAATTGGAAAATTTATTGTGAAACGGAGGTAAAATCTACAAAAATGACAATAGAATTCAATTAATCAGTCTAAGAATTTCATAAAGAAATAATTATATTTTGTGAATGTGACAAAATGTACCATCATACTTTGAAAATGTCAAGAAATCGGGAAAAAAATTTATGTTAAGGAATTAAGTATGTTAGGGTGAGGGTTCAATAAAACTTTAACAAGTGTAAATAGATTGGGAAGTTAAAGTAGTTTTTATTTTCCAAATAAAAACATAAAAAATAAATTAATTAACAAATCAAAATCACAAACCAATTTATACCAAATTAAATCATTTCTTTTTTATTTATAATCAAATGTTAATTGAAACCAATATATCTATTATATTATTAAAAAGGGAGAATCCCAGATCTACAATAAATTTTAGCTTGCAAAAGCCTTCGCTAAAAACGCCGCGTTTTGGACTTTGGTTTCTCTTCTCTCTTCTTTCATATTGTTTTATTTCCACCTGTTTTCTCCTTTCCACACTTCCACGCGTCAGCTCATAGCAATTTATCCGTTTTCCAGAGAATTCCACAAGTTTCATCTTTTCCAATTAGTAACCAAACAATCAAGCTTACGAGCCTAAAATCTCAATGTTTTTTCAGAATACAGACTCTTTTTCATCATCCGTTGGTCTGAATCTGAGCTTCGATTTTCCTTGGAAGAAGCTCTGATTTGCCGTTGGATGTTTTTTGTTTCCATTATTTAGTCAACCAACAGACTTACCATTCAACATATATATTTATACTTTCTAAATTTTGGGTTTCTTTCGTCGCGTAATTTTACAAGTTAATTTCATGGTTTCCCCAACTAAAATTGGTCATCTTTTTCATCATTGTTGGCCCATTGTCTTTAATTTTTATGGTGTTGTTTAAATTTTCTAGCCGATATTGGGTCTGGATGAATGTGATTTTGACCTTTACTGTGCGTTCTTGACATTGATGTGTTGTTCGGCTTTGTTCTGCCGAAATTAAAATTGTGAACTCAAGATCTTTGTTAAATTACCAAAAAAAAATCTAATTGTTTTCTCCTGTTTTCGATGTCAGGTTCAAAATGTTTTGCTCTTCCTGTCTCGGGTCCGGGTCGACCCGCAAGGTTGCTTCCAAGATGGTTGCTGCACTTGCCAGCTCCGATATTTGAACTCAGATTCTCCGTTGTCTCCACCTTTTTTTGCAGTGATCCTTCCAGTATTTGAGATGTCTTAATAGTTTGGTTTGGATGCTGGCTTAGGCATTTCTTGCTCGCCTAGATGCTTTGGAAAATGATAATGCTGCAATGGAGACTGCACAACAAATTGACGATGATGATGGAGCTTCTCTTGATAATGAAGGTAACCTTACCATTGGTGCTCGGATGATGAGATGATGGGATGAATTTTGAGTATTATGAATATGGTTTTCTCTTTCTTTTCTTTTGCAGTGTATCAGATGCAATAGTCTGGGGGTACAAAACGCAAAACCTGCCAAGTTGAAGCGCTAGAAAATGCTAAAAAGGACAATCATCGAGCTTTTAAATGAGGTGTACAACACACTTATATTTACACGGTTGGTTGTTTCAGGTGAATTTTTGTTCTTGAAAGTAGAGTGTATTATATCTTTTGTTTTGAAATCGTGTAAATCTGTTATAATTGACTGCTTGTTAATGCTCGTGTAAATACAGTGTAGAAAAAATGGAAGAAAGAGGAATACCAAATAGAAAGGACTGGAGCACCGAGATGTGGAAGCACCGTAGCTATTAGTGAAGCATCAACGATAGTTGTAGTGCAAAAGCCAAGATAGATAGGTGTGAGCTGGACGAGGATTGTGATGGTTTCATTTAACCTCATGTATGGATCTTACAATTTTTAGTCAAATCTTGTATTGTAGATGCTGTTTGTTCTATGGTTACCATTTTTCCATAGCATGTTAGTTTCAAAGCACTGATTAATGTGTTTATTACAGAAAATGGAAACTTGCATATGAGGACTTATTACTAATTTGGCACATTTCTGTGACATGCATGTACCTTTCGTGCAAATGTATTGTCGTTTAGCGGCACACAAGTTGTTGATGGGGCTAGACTAACAGCCGTAATGGTGATTTGGAAATAGATTCCATATCTGGGTTCAAAGGTATGAATATATATAGTTTATTGGATGTAGTCATAATATACATGGTTTGTTTTCCACAAGATTGAAGGTGTTCCTAGACACCTAGGCTGAAATCTTATCTAAGTTCGTTATATATTGTACACTACTAGAATGAAATCTGGAAAAAGTAAGAAAATTATTAAAGTATGAGTTCAGGATAAAAAATTTGGATGTCATATTTGGAGATCAATCGTAGGAAGCTCAGAGCATTGTAGTCACTTTGCCTAAAGTCTATTTTCTCTGATATGTACCTGAATCATGAACAAAATGAATGCTAATTAATAGAGTGGGATGCTTAGTTTGCTCTGAATTAGTTATCTTCTCTGGCTATGGGGATATAGCATATGCATGTAAATAAAAATATAAAGGGTTTTCGAAATGAAATGTGTCTTTTAGTTTCATTAAAATATAGATAGATTATCTTGTACATGATCAAAGGTTTCATGGGATTGGAAATAATGGGTGAATTTTTTTTGATTTGGTCAGGTTTGAAACTAGAAAATAGAGTGCTCTATTTTGGAGAAAATTTATCGAAATTACAGTAGTTCTGATCCTTAATTTGGATGAACCAGGGAAGAAGAAAATGGGAGGTTGTGGTGCTCAGCAACCAAAAATAACTAGAATAAGTGTATGAGATGCATGTTTCTAGGCATGAATTGTTTCATATTTTCTTCTATGCCTAACCAATGCATTACTAGGAACAACTTATCCATGTAAAAGCTTATCTTTCTCTTTCTGCTACAAGAAACAATCCTCACCATGTAAGGGACCAGTGGTTGCGTGTGAAGGAAGTTCAACGAGCACTTGGAGATTCCACTAAGGATAACGAGCTGCCCAGAAGCAAGTTTCATGTTTACATATACTCTTTTAGCTTTCTGTTTATGATTTTCTTAATGATATATGGAAAGAATAAATGTGTTCAAATGATATTTGCAGGTTTGATCCCTGATCTGCTTAATGGACTTTAACTAATCCCCCATTTGAAAATCAATGTTAATAATATTACATTGCCTTGGAGATGCTAAATTCAATGAAGCTAACCCAAGGAAGCAGATTCAGAATGATTGTACCTGCTTTAGTAAATGAAGCTGTAAGATATGCATCACTGTACAGAGGAACAACATCATGCCCACAAGGAGCAGGCCCTGCATTCAGCACAACCACTTCCTTGAAAGACTTCATTATCTTCATTGTAATTTCTAAACGAAGAAAATCTACAAGAAGCAAAATTCGAGGCTTTTAACCTAAATTTGACAGCCCGCGCATAATTAAATTGAATATGAATCTGTCTCTTAAAAGACAGTCTTTCTGTAACTTATGGGAAAACCAATGTTTAAACTGCAAATTAGAAGAAATCAAGATACAATTTTTGGCTTTCATTAATCGGGTCATAAACTTATAACTACTACACATTGCATAATAAATTTTTAATATTACAACTATTTTTTAATTTTTTTATAGTTCTAATCTAACCTCATATTTTCATAGTTCCATAGAAATACGATTTTTTTTAAGAATTTGCCTTTATGGTTTCAAACAGCTCCAAATTTCCATTTTGTTGTCATTTTGGCCAATAACAATAATGCAAAAAAAAAGCCTCTTGACCGCAGTCTGCCACGTTATGGTCATGCCATATGGCAGCTAAGATTTGAACACAATTTTATCCAGAAAAAAAATTATACTCCCCGTCTCATAAGTTTTTATTTTTTTCTGGGCTAAATTTTGTAATTGAAATTTAACCCGCTTATTAAATCTCTCACTTTTCCTATAATATCGGTAGGTATGTAGTGTAAGAAAAATGATAAGAATCTTACATTTAAATGGAAAGAGTATATAGAGTTATGGGGATTGCTTTATTATAATGCTTAGGTTTGCAATAGAGTTTACTTGAAATCTTATTCCATAAAAATATAGGTTAGGTTATCTTGAGATGATTTCTTACTGAATGAAACTGAACTAAATGGAAAATGCAATAAAATAAACTACAATTGAATACAGTAAATTTAAAGTCAAGTGGTAACTTTAGATTAAATTGTTAATAAAATCTTGTAAAATGAGAAAGTGACAAAAGAACTCTAACTTTATGATGTATGTGTCAATCTAACCCTGGGCGTTGTCAACGGAAGATTTGGCCGGAATTTTTAAAAAAATATTTACCCCCGGATTAAAGGGGTAAAATGGGGAGTCAGCTTGTGGGGGCAGGGGTATTTTCATCATTTCAGGTCCCGTCAACACCCAAATTGATGAGTCAACGCTGGAATTGTGACAAATGGTTATAACTGCACATTTTATCATAAAGTTGAGGTTATTTTGTTAGAGTCC
>JAULKL010000015.1:6346805-6357174 GCA_032355745.1 Rubia rechingeri
AAAACCTAGCAAATAATTAACCCACAATCATCAACTAGTTGATCATCCTAGTCTAAATCATGCATTAACTACAAAAGAAAGCACAAAATATACTTGATAATCAAAGCACAAAATAGGAGAAATCAAATCTCACAAATTCATATTAGAAATGCTTACCAATTGTTCCCAAGAGTATATTTAGCCTATATTAGCTAAACCCATAACAAAAGCACAAAAATCCATGGTAAACATTGAAGAAAAGATGAAAAGATAAAAATATTAGGGTTTTGGGTTGGAGAAATTCGGATAAGAATGGAATGGGGGAGAAAGCAAGGCTGAAAATGCTTTAAAACCAGATGGGCCAATCCGTCTCTACGGGCCGCAGGACAGGTCTGCAGCCTACAATGGAACTTCTGACTACCTGGTGACTGTGCTGCAGGCGGCAAGGCAGGTCTGCAGCCTGCAGAGGTGCTTCTGCCCTCTTCTTGTTTCCATCGCTATGAGTGAACCGCTGATCCGTTTTGGAAGTTCTTGTAGTCATTTCTATAATGCATGAGAAGATGAATCCAATGGTACCATCTTCAAATTCTGGTTCTTCTCGGATCATTCCCAAAAATCGATTCAAACTTCCGGATCACAATTCATCCGCTTCTTTGTCTTCCTTCTTCAACCATTTTATCTTCTACCACATTTTGACTCGTGGCCTTTAATCTTATACCATCCTTGCAAATGGCCTTCACTAATATACTCTGAAGTGCTTTTGAGCAATCTACAAATTTAGCTCACAAAAAGGAATCTAGATGCTCATAAGGACGAAAAATCCATTAAACTCAAAATAGTTACAAAATGAAGGATTTAGATTCGAACACCGAAAATGGTTATCTAAATGCCCTATGATTTAAATCTACCTAAATCTAGAAATCTTTCAACAAAAAGATAACAAAAGAGGTGTTCAATGTTTCGGAAAACACATGCATTTGACGTCTTATCAAATCCCCCACACTTAAACCTTTGCTCGTCTTCGAGTGAACAAGAACAAGCAAATACCTAAGCATAAATTAGCATGCAAAGGCTTTCCCAAAACACCCAACATTTCATTCCAAGACTACCCTCGCCCCCGAGATATAAGAATCTCTCACACTCTCACATCCCATAGCCTAAGATAATCTAAACAACCATCATACCAATCAAAGGTGAGGTACAAAATTCAAGTATAAAACTAGCTTACTCTACCAAAGAAGCAACAAAATAGACAAACTAAGATAAGCATAGAATGTTTCAATTTCTCTCATTATCTATCGTTTTGCCTAAGAGCCCTCTCAGGTTTTCATCCAAGCTTCAAACTTTTTTTTCTTTTTACAATGCTCACCCTCACCTTTTTCCACACCATTTGGCCTCTCATTTTTTCATAGGTTGCCCTTTCGGGTTTTCCCACCTATCGAGGCCCCCAAATTTTGCCTAAGTTGCCCTCTCGGGTTTTCAACTTAGCGGGGTTATTATATATTTTTTCTTTTTATAAATTTTTATTTTTTTTCAAAAATACCTCCTTAGAAGTTATTAATTAAATTGGAAAAAAAGCAATATCATATCAAGCACCCACTAGTAATGAGATTAACTAATTCCCTCACCTCACACTTAAAATCTAGCATTGTCCCTAATGCAAATAAACGATTAAAGAACAAGTGTAGAATAAAGGAAAGTAGGAAAGTACTCACAACTAGGACCACGAGGGTACATCTCCTCATGGTGTTGCACAATCCCAAACTATAGCATTAGACAAAATCTCAAGAACACCTATTAACAAAATTCTTCAAATTCACTAAGAAATTGTGAAGTGTTACTGTGAAAGTGATGGGAAGAGTGAGTAGAACACCAAAGAACCCAAATGTGTGCAAAAGAGGTTGAATTTGACCAAAAATTCAAGAACCCCCAAATTTCTAGGGTTCTTGAGTTTTTAAATCAAATTTGGGGAAGATGGATATGGGGAAGATGGATATGCATTTGGAGGAAAAGAGAGGGGGGGAGAAAATGGGAGGAAATTGTAGAATGGATCTCTTTTTTTTAATTTTTTTTGTACCTGTTCTGCTGGCCGCAAGGCAGGTCTGCGGCCCACAGAGGCGGCACTGAATTCTTTTTACTTACCTTCGCTGCGGGCTGCATGGCAGGTCTGCGGCCCACAGAATTGCCACTGGAGTCCGTTTCCGTTCAATTTAATTTCATTGCAGGCCGCTAGGCATGTTTGCAGCCCGCAGAAACTCCACTGGAATCTGCACTTCATTTTATTCAAAATTCCTCCAATTCATCTCCAAAATTACTCCCAAACATACTAATCCTTCAAAATCACAACCAAAGAAAACTTAGCATAATATTGCTCCAAAATCACAATATAAAATCTTTCCAAAATGAAACAAAGCAATAAAAATTATATGTAAATAAAAATAAAATAAAAGAACAATTGCATCGATGGAATATACCGGATGAACAAAACCAATTTTGTTTAGCGTCATCGGCACGACGTACTTCATTTCTCAAGCTTTATTCAAAACATTCCTCGGGTCTCCGGAGTCACCATCCTTGATTCCACCCATTTTTGTCTCCGCATGTATTGGTCTCCAACATTGTCTCGCCTTAAACCTCATCTCCGGAGCCAACTGGACTTGTGTGGCTCGTCCCTTTTCTGGTGGTTTTGGGAACTCTTTGGAGTGAAGAGGGTTTAGATGATGACATTCGCATATGCAACATTGTCCTTGTTCAAAATGCTAGAAACTTGATTAGATACCTTACTCATTCCATTATCAACTTCAATTAAGTTAATCATGTGGAAATGTTCAAACTCATTGTGAGGCTCATGCAAACTTTCAATTATAGTGACAACATGGCAAGACATTTTATCCTTTGTAACCTCTTTATCCTTGTAGATCTCATAACCTAATTTTTCTCCATCAAACTCTAATGTCAATGTGCCACTATGCACGTCGATCTTAGTTCTCGCCAGTTTCAAAAATGGTCTCCCCAACAAGATAGGGGGCGCACTCTCATCGTGCGACATATCGAGAACATAAAAATCGGCAGGAAAAACTAGTTTATCCACTTTAACCAGCACATCTCGTACTAATCCCTTTGGAATGACTTGGGAATGATCGGCTAGTTGTATGATCACCCTAGTTTCATACTAAGTCCTTAAGTTAAGAGTCTTGTATAGAGAGCAGGGAATTACATTAATAGAGGCTCCTAGGTCTATCATTGCTTTTAAAAAAAATTCCACCTATGACACAAGGGATAGTGGACATGCCGGGATAATTGCATTTAGGAGGTAATTTCTTTCGAAAAATGGCTTACACTTGTCCACCAATTTTAATGTTTTCAACATTCTTCAATTCATTAGTTCTCTTAGGGGTGCATAACTCTTTAAGGAATTTAGTAAACCTAGACACTTGATTGATAGCATAAAAAAAGGAAATGTTTACCTCACATTTGCAAAAAAACCTCAAAAAGGCTTTATTCTCATCCTTGAATTCTTGTCCCGCAAAGCCACCGGAAAAAGTGGTGGTGAAAAGACTTTCTCGATCTCTCGCTTCTCCAGTGATTGAGTGGCTGCCTCCTCGACCTTTTTGTCCTTCACTACAAGCTCCCCTTCCATTTTCTTCCCAATATTCACAATTTTCTCTGGCTCCTTGGTTTCTTTCCCACTCCTCAAGGTGGTTGAGCTTACATTTTGCCTCGGGTTCGATTCCGATTGTGAGGGAAGTTTTTCGGAATCCCTAGCCTCCAACTGGGCCACGGAGGATGCTATTCGACTAGCTTGAATTTCCAATCTCTTGAATCTTACGGAAGAGCGGTCCTCAATGTTTGTGATTCTAGATACAGTTCGGTCCTCCAAGTTAGTGACCATATTTGTTATAGCATGCATGAGCTCCTCATGTTCTGACCTTGGTCTTCCTTCTCTACCAACTCATGTGCTACATACTGACCCTTTTTTCATCCACTATCTTCGTTGACAAGACCATAACTAAAGTTAGAGCCAACCTACTCCCGCTAGCTGAGTCTCAACTGTCCTGGGGTTCAGCCGCCCTAGCCTACTCTTATTTACAGTTATGAATTGCCTCCAGATCCAAGGCCCGTGGGCTATGTGGATGTTGCACCCTACTACAAGCATGGATATATGAGTACTTCCCCATGTTCTGTCTGAGACGCAGTGCATTGCCACCTCTACCTGGGCGAGCCAACCGTTGGCATTCCGGAGAGAGATTGGCGAAGGATACTCAACGTGTTATGACAATCAGGCATCAATTAGATGCTTTGCATGCTGATCAGGTATGACTGGTAAAGTGTTACTTTAATTTTGATTAACAAGTACAATAGTGATTAACAAGGGTAATTGTGAATAGCTTAATTTTGATAATTGTCATCAACAAGTATAGGTGAACGCATTCCCTAGGAGAGTGTCTCCTTTATGTACCTTAATGGATTTGTTCACCGTTTAATGATTACATTGTTCTTTTTCATGTTTACTTGCTTTGACGTAGTTGATGTTGTATGCATTGTTTGCCTATTCTAATTCATTTTTGTACTACGTACTCTTCCATTTATGTACCACGTACTGTTAGAAACATTGTAATGTATTATTCGAGAAACAGTTCCATCACAAACATATTGCAAGAGAGGGAGTTCAACATAATATCCCGGTAAATGATTTAACAATGATGCAAATGCTAAGTAACCATTGTCACCGGGTACCGCTCCAGCTAAGTACTCGCCACCCTACAATAACATTACATCCAAACTCATAATTTTCGTGCTTAAAATATTATCATGAAAAAAAACGTTAACACGCTACATTATAACAACCAAAATGGAAATTCACGTGTGCGGGTTCTTATAAATGACAACAAACGCCTACACAAATTAGGATATATAATCTAAGAAAACTACGTAAAAGATACATATTATCAACTCTCAATCATTACATTGAGAACAATATTAACTTCAACGTGTGGAGCCATACATACACAATTACACGTTAACTACTTTTTAAATTAGGATAAGTGCACACATTCTTGTTGGACGCATATTAAATTAACTTAAATTATTAATGGCTCAAATTTAATATTACATTATTCCTTGTACGTTTATACAAAAGTTTGCGCTCGTAATTACATTGACATGTATTGAAGTACTTTTAAAAACTAATAGTTGGTAGTTGACATGTATTAAACTATTGCTCAAGCAATTACAAGATTTAATTTTTAATTTTTCTTACAAAAATAAAAGATATAATATTTTATTTAAAAGTTTGGTTTAATTCAATGATCGATAAATATATTCTAAAACCGAAAAGGTTAGGAGCCCAAACATAAATAATTTGCGTCACTACCTACAAACATGAATTCTTGTATATGTTAATGTTATATCTTGTAATGTTAATACTCATGAAAAAATTTCTTCCAATCATTTTCGATTTTTATTCACCTACAGCCATAATTTCCTAATTTTAGATAATTTCTGAAATTTACATTATTTTACATAATTTAGACACCAAATTGCATTATTTTTTAGTTTAACATAATTTTTGGAATTTGCATATTATTCCAATTTTCAATAGTACTCGAATTCTAAACACCTAAGGGCATTTCAAATTTAAATATCATGCCACAACTGTACAACATGGCATATTAAATAAAATCTTCTATTTACACATTTAATAACTCTTAACAACAACAATTAAAATAAAAAATACCTCATGAGACAATGACATTTGAAGACCCAAGCGTAGAGATGAAAGTGGAACAATAATTTCACACAATCTGAAAAATTACCCCATCATTTATAGACAATTTAGGGCAAATTTTTGAATCTTGGTAATAAATGAGATTAAATTTGGGGAGATGGGAGTTGGGGAAAGAGAACCCAAAATATTATTGGAATTTCGAAAAGAGAAAGCAAGATGGAGGAGGAAGAGAAGGAATGGGAAGGCTTCACATGAGGAGGAAGGAGAAATGTAGGATGAGAATTAAAAATGGGTCCAGGGGAGAAGGAACCGGAAGATGGGAAAGAGAAGGAACCGGAAGATGGGAAGGAGAAGGAACCGGAAGATGGGAAGGAGAAGGAATCGGAAGATGGGAATGAGAAGGACCCGGATGTTGGGAATGAGAAGGACCCGGAAGTTAGGAAGGAGAAAGACCCGGAACAAGGGAAAGAGAAGGAGCTGGAACGTGGGAAGGAGACGGAACCGGAACTTGGGAAGGAGAAGGAACCGGAACGTGGGAAGGAGATGGAACCAGAACGTGGGAAGGAAAGAGAACCAGAATTTGGGAAGGAGAAGGAATCGGAGCAAGGGAAGGAGAGCAAACCGAAACATGGGAAGGAGAGGAAACCGGACATATAGGGAGGAGATGGAACCTGACCGAGGAGGAGAGGGAACTTGACCGGTGGGGAGGAGAGGAACCGGACCAGTGGGGAGGAGAAGGAACCGGACCGGTGGGGATGAGAAGGAACCGGACCGGTGGGGATGAGAAGGAACCGGACCTGGGAGGAGGAGAAGGAACCGGACCGGGAGGGAGAACGGGCGGCCGGCCGCCATCGCCGCCCGCCGGCGGTCAGATTTCTGGAAACTTTTCCAGCCACCGAGGAAAAATTCCGGCGATGAAATTCTGGCCCCTAGAGTAATTCTGGATGCAATTTTCCGATCACCGCCCAGATTTTCCGCCAGGGTTCCACCACCACATTCTTAAACTTTTTCATTAAACATCATTTTTAGTTATGATTGTTTAACATTAAACACAATTAATAATTAATAACTATTCAATTTTAATATTGACTTAAACATATTCAGAATACATAAGGTATTTATTTAGCAACATACAGGGCGTAATTAATTAAAATACAGGGCGTGATATAGCAATTCATTTATGTAAGCACAACAAAAACCACAAGTTTACTTTACAGGTACGACTTACTTTCTTGTACGGGGAATGTAGACTGGTTTGATTTTATGTAGAGCTGTCAATCTCTGACCCAAATTGAAAACCCGACAAGTACCGAAATGACTGATTCAACATGAAAATCGATTTAACCCGAGGGATTTCAACCCGAATCTAAGCTGACACGACCGAACTTCAACCCAAAATATGATTATAACCCGAGAAATATTGACCCGACACGGTCGAATTCAACCCAAAACCCGATTCCAACCTGAGAGATATCAACCCAAATCTGATCCCGACCAGACTCAACCCAAACCCGACACGACCAGACTCAACCCAAAACCTGATCTAAACGTGAACACGATTCAACCCAAACACTATTCAACCCGATAAATCAACTATATAACCCTACATGTAATCAACTCAAAATACTTTTGGTTTTTGTAATTGACCCAATTAGTAATGATAAAAAATTCATTCAGCTCAATATATAACCGATATAAAGTAAAGTTAATATTTTATAATTAAACAATTAATTGATAACCAGAAATATTCATATGCATGAACCCAAAAGTTAATATCTTTATTATCCGCAGTTGCATCATTCAAAAAACGTTTCTTGAAAATTGTAAAAAAAAAATTGTGCCAATTCCCTCGAGAGGGGGAGAAAACTGAAAATTTTATAAAAAGTTAATATTTTTGTAGGATTTAGTTGTCTCTAGTTGTTTGTAGTTCTACTTCTAACAATGCAAGTATCAGAAAGTAGTTTTGTATAAAGTGATTTGTCGTACTTGTAAAAATCTAATTATTATGTATTCATTTTATTATGTAAGCGTTGTTCATTTAAATATTGTTGGATTAAGCGGTCAACAGTATTTTTTATTTTCTTATTCAACCCTCTCTTACAACACGTCCTTATTCAGCCATCCCTTACAAAACCCCACTTTAACAACAATCTATGAACTCAAAAAATATGGCTAGTGAACCTTATTATTCGTTCATTCTCACTAAGTTTTAAAATGAATACTCACAATTTATAAACTTTTATATAAACTTATACATCTGATCAGACTTATTTAGTTACAAAAAATCTAAATTTGTATTGTTCTATAACAGCTATGACAAATGAAGAAGGTAATATTTATTTATTTATTTTAGAAATATAGTACAAAGATGAAATAAAACTAATCCTAATACTTGAGCCTAAAAGTAGTGCTAAAAGTCCTGGAAGAGCATCACTGCATCAACAAGGTTTGAGAAAGAAAATTCATAAATTACTCTCAAATTCTTCATTGCTTATTTTCTCTTCCGACATCTGAAGAATCTGCCAAAACATCACATAAACCAATCATAAATTGCTCACAATTTCACCTACAAATAGTAGACAACTAATTAAAAATGACTAATTTTAGTAGTAATAATATGAAGCTCTCAGATCCAAAAATTAACCAAGGTAATTACAAGAATGTTCATCATAGAGTTCTTAGTTGACAATTTGCAAATATAAAAAGCCATTGCCAGCAAATACAGTATGGGCATCACTTCAAAATGAAGAGTCACCATCACATATAAGGGCAACAACTTCAAATAAATTGCAAATGACAACATATTAGTAATCTTTGCACAAGAGACCTACCAAACCACCCACCATTAGTTGTCAATATGCAGATAAGTCATCGCCAGCAAATACAATATGGGCATCAACTTCAAAATGAAGAGTCACCATCACATGTAAGGGCAATAACTTAAAATAAATTGCAAATGACAACATAGATCAAGATTCAAGAAGACTCCCTTTCAAGCTCACTCCCAATCTCAAGAACATTCTCCTCGATTTCCTCATATCCATGCAGCCAATTTTGAGTTGTAACCAACATTTCCACATTTTTGGGTAGGAGGGCAGATCTGTACTTGTTCAAAGTACGTGCTCCCATGCTGAAAGCTGACTCGGAAGCAACAGAAGTAATCGGGATAGTCAAAACATCCCTAGCCAAAACCGCAAGCACGGGAAAACAAACTAGTTGATTTTGCCAATATTTAAGAACGTCATAATCATCATTATCAACATCAACAAGTTTAGGCTCTAGTGGAGACAACAAATAACGCTCAATTTCACAAAAGACTATTCTCATTGGATATGCATGACAAATAATGACACGTGCAAATAATTCACAAAGGATTTTTTTTATCAAATGCAGCTGAACTTGGACACATTTTTTCATTTAATGAACATTTACCTTTGCAAACCTTTGAATGGTTTTTGGGATTTCCAGTACCATCTCTACCTTCAGCGGGGTATGTCATACCATAGAACTTACAGCGAGCACGCAATAGAGTTATCCCATCTTTAACTTCTTTATAAAAATTATAATTGAGCCATACCACTGAACGCTTTAGTAAAAGCTTCGGATCATCGTTATCAACTGGAATTTCCCGCACAACGCTGTTACCTACTTGGGAATTTAAGTCGACAAAACTTTCCGCATTAACTTCAAATGATCTAGAAGTTTCATCCATCGCCACCTGCATAAAAAATCCATCACTATGAAACATATAAATTTTTATATCAAATCAAATAACTATTCAAACTCAATTTAATAAGTTAGTAATAAAAATATTGACATCAGATAACATTTCTCAGCACTGAACAAGAATCAGAAATGTTGACAGCACAATTCACAAACATTTCTCAGCAAAGAAAAAACATGCAGAATTCAGAGAGAAGCATTGATAAACTTTTGAGAGCATTATAAGAACTCAAAGATGCTCTAGTTATTTTATTTGAAAAGTAACTCAGATTTCCTAGATTGATCGGCGAGTGCTAGCTATCAACAACGAGATCAAGTATGCTCTCTAACTTGAACAATAAATGGGAAAACCAAAATACAACAAAACTTTCAAAAACATTACTGCTGTTTATAAGTGATGACAAAATCCCTAGCATTCTGCTGCGGGCATCACAGATGGTGGAGCCGTTTCACTTGATTTCATCTGATAAAAGAGATTCAAAACATCGGCGTGGTTTTTAATGAATTTAGGACTCCTGGACAAAAGGTCTTGTGCTTCACTGATCCTTCCCGCTTTGAAATATGCCTCGTATAATCGCAGAAATACAGAGGGGGGTGGAAACCTCTTCACTGTCATTGCTTTCAAAAACGCTACAGCATCACCCGGGCTTCCAGACCGAGACAGGTGATCAATGAAGGGCTCCAGAAACGGTGGAAAGCCTTGGTTCTTCATCAGAGGGAAAACATCTAAAGCTTGTTTAAACCCTCCCTGGTCCACTAACATGCTAATCAACATCTTGTATGTGGAATGCCATGGCTGCAATTGTTTTTCGCAAACCATTTCAGAAACAAGATGGAACCCATCTGCTGCTCTCTTGTTGCGGCAATAAGCACTGACCATTAATTCTAACACGTATCCTGTGGTAGACGGATGCACCTTCTCAACTCTCTCGCGGAAAC
>JAULKL010000015.1:6864453-6879267 GCA_032355745.1 Rubia rechingeri
TGATTATCAATTTGGTCACCATTGTCTAAATGTTATGACCAAACTTTAGACTTAAAATTTGGTCACTAGCTGTTACAGCCGGTGACCATTTTTTTAAAAAAAATCAATAACTTTTTTCGTCACTAATTCTTTGAAGGGATTGGATGGAAATTAACTTTAGTGACCCATTTAGTGACTAGTACTATTGGTCATCAACTTTTAGTGACTAAACATTACTCGTCGTCAATTCTTTAATGACTAGAAGTGTTTGGTCATCTTTTTTGCAGTGACTACAAATTGTTGGTCATCAAATGTATAATGTTTCGGTTACTAAAAGTTACTTGTCATTAAATGTTTTAGTGACTAAATTGTTTTTGTCACTGAAACTTCCTTTGACGAATTTTTTGGTCATCAAAACAACAAATTAGTTACCATTTTTAATTTATTGGTGAATATTTTATGGACGAATAAATTTCATCCTAATATTTATGACCAAAAATACTTGGTCATTAAAACCAGGCGTCGTGACCACTTGAAAAAAGTCATCACCGAGACTTTTTGTGACGGAGATAATGTGACCAACTGGTGACAACCTGATTTTTGTCACCAAAAGTCATTAGCGACGAATTTATGACATTTAATGACTATAATCGGTCTGTCACTAAAGGCCATTTTTCTTGTAGTGTGCTTCTGTTCTACTTATTCTTCGGACATGTTATGGTAAAATACCAAGTTTCTCCACGGTTTCTCATTTCATAACATATAATTAAACCTATGTATATGTTACTATTGAGACTCCCACGTTGGTGATTAGAAGAAAATTTCTTAGTATATAAGATTAAGGGTGACCTATACATAGACCAATTCATTTTATGATAGAAGCCCATACATGATTCTTACAATTGCATCAAATAAATTCTTCTTTTTATTTAATTTTGGCAGTACTTTCTGAAATGGCAAGCAGAAGCAATTAATGGCCTGATAGTGAAGGCTATTCTAGATACAGAAGAGAAGGGTGCTAAGGTTTTGAGTCTTGGCCTTTTGAACCAGGCAAGTTTCTCCAAATAAAGGGTTTCATTTATCAATTAATCCCTAGTTACATATATAGGTAATAAGTTGAATTATGATTTGTTTAGATAAATATAATCTTCATTGAGTCCGCCTCTAGAAAGACAGTTTTTCCATGAATGATGGTATTTCCATAAGCCATGGAAAGATCAAAGTTTAAACCGTAAATTTGAAGAAATGAAGATAAATTTTTCGGGTTGTATTAATCGAGTCATAAACTTTAAAACTATTTCACATTGTATAGTAAATTTTTAATATTGCAACTAAAACATTTACCTTTTAATTTTTCTAATTAAACCCCATCTTTCCATAAGTTCATACAAAGACCATTTTTCCCAAGACTTTTCCATCTTAATTTATGGAGAATGCACAATATTCAAAATAAAATATTAAATAATTATGGTAATCTGATGTAGCTAGCTCAAGTGTTAATATTTGAGAGTGACACTTGTCAAATATTGGTGATAGCTAACTTGGTTGAGTGTGGGGGTGACACTTGGCCAAGAAATAGCTCTTTTAGTTTAAAGTATAGAATTTTATGTTAAAGTATACATTTTGGGTTCCAGAATGCATTTTAGACTTTCGAAAGTACCATCTTAACTATGGTAGTAGTACTTTTGATTCATGGCATGCATAGAAATTAAACAATGTGCCATGATAAAGTGTTTTTATAACCCTGCATAACTAATTCACATAACTGTTAATATACCATTGGATAATTGAAATTGCAAATATAACTCTACATAGTAAGTATAAGTGCAAATCTACCCATTCCGATAACTTTTAGTCAGAATTCCATAAAAATACATTTTTGTCCCTATGAAAAAAATTGAAAACAAAAGAAAACATTTCAACCCTAACCTCATCTTCATCTTCCCCATTTTCTTCGCCTTCGGCTCCTTTTCTTTTTCCCAACCCTGAGGTTTCTATCTGCAGTCTGCCAACTTCATATCTCTTTCTCGGCTTCTCAGTCTTTGTTTAATCTCCACAACCAAAATCAATGAACAAATTAGGATTCAAGAAGCTGCAACTAACAGCCTCAAATCCGTGGACCAGTTAATCCGACTGGGCGGCAGGATGAGAGTGGTGTTGGGCTTGGTGGTAGTGATGTGGGAAAACGTGATAGTGGGCGAGGCTGGCGGTGGGTAGGTGGCGTTAGGCTAGGAGAGGGAGCCGAGGGATGTGGTAGTGGGTAGGTTTGGTGGTGGTCAGTGGCCGGTGGATGGGTGGGGGTGGTGGATAGGTGGCGTCAGGCTAGGAGAGGCTGCGGAAGAGGTGGAGGTAGCTGTCATTGTCGTAGGTATTGGAGGATGGCGGGGTGGCCATCTAGGAGGTGGAGAATCTTGGTCTCCTTGTCGAGGCAGTCGCAGTCGCTGAGGAGGGATTTGTTGATGCATTCTCATCGGTCACTGGAGAAAAACAGTGGTAAAGAGTTTTGTCAATCTGGTTTTGCCGTAGAAAAGCAATGGTAGAGGGTTTCACAGGATCAGATTCATTGCCAATCTGGCAATCCACCTTGAGGGTTTCACTCTTGTTAATTTGATTTCTGTTTAATGTCTTCTTGTTCTTAGTTTCAAATTGCGTGGTGGTGGTGGTGGTGGTGGTGATGGTAGAGGGGTTGGGGTGGTGAACGGGTGGATCGAGGCGGAGCTGGCTGGGGAGGTGGTGGTGGCGACCAGTGGTTGGAGTAAGAGAGGGTTTGAAGAAGAAAAAGAAGAAGAAGAAAATGGGTAAAATGGGAAAATAATTTTTAGCTATGGTCAAAACGGCATTTTGGTTATTACTTGTCGGTCAATGGCCGGAAATGACCAGTCAATGCCGGAATATAGTGTTAAGAGTTATATTTATACTTTCACTAAGTAGTTAGGATTATTTTTATATTTTAAATTATTTCAGAATTATATGTGCACTTACTATAATTTATATGGTTGTATTTGTATATATCTCAAATTTGAATTGAGGAAAAGTGTAGCTTGCCACTGCTAGCTAGAAGCTGATGGTATATACTGAATAGAATGGACCTGAATAGTGTTGTGAGTTACATGTCACTAAATTGCACTTTGAAAGCTCAGCCAACACACAATGGATAGCCGGCAACGGCCAAATGCGGATTCGACCACAGTACGACAATGGGACAAAGTCATATTCAACGATGGGACAAATGTAGAAGTCGGTGACAGACAAGGATAGCGGCCGACGAAGGGCTATCAAAATTGGATCTTTAACTTTGGAGGGCACCTCTTGATGGGCAAACCCTAATTGGGTGCCATTGGTTTTGATCCTCATCGAAGAGAAGCTTTGCGTCCTCTAAGGTTTTGTGATGGCATCAAGCAGAGTGACATCGGGACTAGATGGCATCGGATGAAGTGACATTGGGGTCGGGTGGGCTAGAGCTTTACGATGGCACGAGAATGGGTTTTGATCCTCACCGTGAAGCTTTAGTGGCCAGAAGTTGTAGCGTTGGGCTTGGTTGCTATGGTGGCCGGAAGTTGTGGCATCGGGAGTGGTGGATTTGGTGGCCAGAGGTGGCGGTGGTGATGGGTTATGGTGGTCGGGATGTGGCAGTGGCCACGGGTTGTGGTAGCCGAAGCTGGTGGTTGTGGTTGCCAGTAGGTGGTGGTTGAGGTAACCAAAGGTGGCCAAAGGTGGTGGCCGGTGGTAACTTGGCCTTGGTAACCGATGACTAGGGCAAAAGGGGAGTATGAAGAAGAAAAAGAAGACAAAAAGGTAAAATGGGAAATAAATTTTCAGCTTTGGCCCAAAGGGGATTTTGGTCATTTTCGGTCAGTCAATGATCAGAAATGACAAGTCAATGTGGAATACAGTTTTTGGGGTTATATTTTCACTTTCATTAAGTAGTTAGGGTTGTTTTTTTATTTTGAATTATTTCAGAGTTACATATGCATTTACTGAATTATATATGGTTATACTTGTATATATCCCAAAATAGCATTATTTGTGGACTCTTGTGATGATTTTAAAGTAATTTATAAATAAGGCAAGAAATTATGTTTATATAATGTTTACAGTTAATGGACTACATCATAAATATTTGAACTAAACCATAAATATTAAAAGACTGTTTTAAGAAAATCATTTTAACAGGGAAATCTCCATTCAAAAATATGTGTATCAGACTAACTTAATTTTAATCTATTTTAATATTAAAATTTTAAATTTGAATAAAATAATAATGATAATTTTTTTAATAAAACTATAAAAATATATGTTGTCATGATATTTTTATATAATGATAATTTTTTGAAACATTTCCCATATAATATTATAAGTATGTAAATCTTATAATATTACACTTATGTTTCTAAGTAAGCTAACTATAATAGTAAGGTATACGAATGTATCTATTTGTAATAGTTCGACATCTATAAATTTTACAAAACAAATTATGATGCATTTTTAAAAACGGAAATGTCACCTATTATGGTGGAGAGTTTGGTGGACCCCTACCTATTTATTAATAATAAAATATGAAATACAGAAAAGAAGGAGACTTAGAGCATCTCCAATGGTTAGAGAGTCTTCCTACTTTTTAGGTGCCACGTGGAGGATTTTGATTGGGACTTCAATGTGATGTAAGCAAATATAATGGAATGACGGTGATTTCTAATTTTTCGTCGCATTTATGTGTCAGTCCAAAACTTTTACATTTACCATTTTTATACAGTTTGACATATTCATATATAGGGTTAAAAAATTATATTTATAAAATTTTCATTGCACTCATCCATTCACGTATTTTTTTTATCATTGTCTTTTATGAGATACATTTTAATAAAAACACAAGTGTTTAAATATGTATTGATTCTTTTACAATTAACAATAAATGTAACCATATATAATATATACCACATTAGTTAATAAAACTTTGGCAAATGTTTAATTATTTACTTAAAATATTAAATTTAAATTCAAGTAGTTTAAAACTCGAATCCTTTCAAATTTAGCTTACAATTATAATTATATAAATAAGAATATTAAATATGTTTAATTACAATTATTGATTTAATATTAGCATCAATTATAAATTGTATTGATTTTTTTATCTTCAACATTATTAAATTTCAATATTATACATTAAAATCTAAGTTTTGTATATTTTTATTTAATATGATATTATTAATTGATTTTACTTCCATTTTTATATCCTAACTGAAAATAGTAAATAGGTAAAAGTAAAAAAAAGTAATGACGAAAAATTAATGCATTTGTAATTGACAGCCTCAATATGACCTTTGTAAACATAGAGTGTAATTGAAGGGATCACTCATTAAATTGTTTCACATCATATTAATGCCTTGAAGTGTTGTTCGAATGTCTCTCAATGCAATGTGAAAATTGACTTTCTTGAAATTAACCCTAGGTCGGAGATGCTCAGTGTTGCTCCTGATGCTTCCTGTAAGCCTGCAACATAAGTTCACCTTGCTTTGACCATTCTACCCTTAGTCTAATTGGGCTGCTTGACACCTTCGTCGCCCCGTTTTCTGATTTCACGACTGAAGCAGTAACAATAGCTTCTGATCATCAATTTTCAGAAGATATTTGTAATCTCTACAGAGTAGAATAAGTTTCTGGAATCCCTGAAAATGGCCCCGAAGGCCAAGCCCAAGCCTTCCCCGGCGACCGCAGCGACTCCAGCGGTTCCAATCGAAGATCTGTTCACGTCTCTCAGCCGCCACATTGAGCGCGCCGAGTACGATCAAGCTGTGAGAATCGCAGATCGAGGTTTGTTATTCTTCTTTCCCAATCTCAGTTAGAATAAATTGCATGCATTCTGAAAGTCAATTGATATGGTGGATATTGAAATGCAGTGCTCTCGATCTCGCCGGGCGATGAGGATGCTGAACGCTGTAAAGTTGTAGCCTTGATCAAGAACGATGAGATTGAAGAAGCGCTTGGGGCCATTCAGGAATCATCAAAGAAGTTTGCCATTGATTTCAGCTTCTTAAAGGTATTCACCTTAACTTTTTTTGCTGTTGATTCTGTTTGGTCATGTCATTTATTTGAAACAGGGAGTATAGTTAATGTGATGATGTCTTTTGATTTTAAATCATTTGTTGTCTTATAAGTTTTGTGAAACTGTTGGAATATAGTAAAAAATCCCATCTTTTCTGATAATTCTAATGCTGGTTTTATAGTATATTGATATCAGCTAGTACCTTTTAACTATGGTGTCAGAATTAAACATACAGTATTGATGTTAGTTGCTATAAAGACTTATTGACGAAGGACAAATTCCTTTTCTTAGTATTATATTTCTTAATTTGTTATTTCCCAGCGATTAATGAAAATTTTCTCTGTGGTTTCTGAATCTTCTACTTATCTTATGATGATAAACTGATTGCGGGTTTTCTGTTTTGGTTGAGATTCCATTGAGGTCTAGTTCTCCTAGCTTCTTCATTGAGTTGTTGAATTGCTATCTTTTTATGCCTGTTTTGTTTTCTTACACTGCCATGTTATTGATAGTTTATTTTCTTTGGTTTCGGTTGTTATGCTCTTTGCAAAGGCATAGTGTTTCTACAGGCAAAATAAATTGGAAGAAGCACTGCAGTTGCTGCAAGGACAAGAAAAGACTTCTGAAGCTTCACTGTTAGAATCTCAGATATTATACCGTCTTGGAAGAGTTGATGCTTGTGTTGATATATATATTCGGAACTCCTTAAGTCTAAGATTGAGCCATTGGATATTAATGTGGTTGCTGGTTTGGTTTCTGCCGGAAAAGCTTCTGAAGTGCAAGGAGTATTAGACTCTTTGAGAGTTCAAGCAACCAGCAGTTATGAGTTGGCATATAACACCGCCTGCTCTTTGATTGAGAGGAGCCAGTATGAAGATGCAGAGCAACTCCTACTATCAGCACAAAGGTAAATTTACTCTCTCGCTAACTGTGCATTTTTTTATATATATCTTGTGTTATGGTAATGGTAATGGTATTTAATTATTTATAATAATGAACGCCTTGTGAATGATGTGAATGTGTTGATTATAACACCTTGTAATGGCCTAGTCCATGAAGGAATGTTGAATAAGTATCTATACAAAGTTATTGTAATTTGCTATTTTGTGTCAATACTCCTTCGACAGCAGTTTTCAATTTGATTTTTCAAATCTGAATTTCTCCCCGGTTTATACCTAATCTTTCCTCGCTGATTTTGGTGTTACAATTGACATGCAATCCTTTTTGTTTTAAAACTTAAAAATTTAGAGACAAAACAAATTGTTATAGTTTAATGCATTAGATAATAGAACTCCATTTGAGAATTGGTAATCCAACCCTTGTGATTCAACTTTTGAAAATGTGGGCATCTCTTACGACAGAAGTACTTAATAGTTAGTAGGACAGCTTAAGAGATAGCACTTACGAGTTTAACATAGTTTAGAAACTAGTGCAGATATCCCTTGACTGATACGGATTTAGGGATGGTTAAGGTGCTTTCTTTCTGTTACTTTGTTTGATTCTTTCTCTCATTTTATCTACTTCATAGCTGGCTTCTGCAATTCGTATCATTTGCAATAGTCCATGACTTGCTTTTGCTAATCTCTACTGTTTCTGTAAATCTTTTCTTTAACACGCGGCTTCTAACTTGTGAAACATTTTGGTTATATCAGATGTTAGGAAATGATATGCTCCCTCCGTCCCACGAAAAATGACATATTTTCTATTTTTGTCAGTCCCAACTAAAATGACATTTTGAAAATGACCCAAATGGCAAAGAATATGTTAAATTCTCACAATTTCCTCTTTTAACTTTAAAAACTTTTGAGACTGGACCCACTGCTTTCCCAAAATATCTTTACCTTTTCACAATTATTCTCACCTAAAAGATTGGTCCAAAAGCCAATGTGCCATTTTTCGTGGGATGAAGGGAGTATCATGCAATGTGCATGCTGTTGTGAATTAAGCTGTTCTTGTTACAAACACATGCTGGTAAAATATTGTGACATGCATTTTTAGCACTGGAACTCTCAAGTTGAACTGATTTATGATGTATTATTATTATTTTTTTGACTTTTGATGAGGAATGCTTGCTATGTAATGAATACTGATAATAGTGTGGAATACTATCTAACTATACTACTTTTTATTTGAATCTTTTATTGGTAAGAAAAAACTCTAGAATTTTACTACTTAGCATCAATAACTTGATTTTCTCACGGCTTCATATGCACTTTGGTGCATTTGCATCCTCTCTTTGTTTCGGCTACTCTGTATATGTGTTTTACCTTTAGAGGATAATTGTTACATTTTGGAAGATGATATTCACTAAGTTAAAGTATCAATGTAGCACTTACATTGTATTTGTTATTGTTATCTTTTAAGTAAAAAAGGTATCCAGCTCTAGCCACACCTTGAAGTGCATTATTCTTGACTATCAATTGCCATATACTAGCTTTTGATGGTGTTCTGAGGTTCTTTGCACTTGTGTTATTTTCGCATACCATCAGAACCATAACTTGCGTAGCTCAAGCATTTTAATAACACTCACTGCGCAAAATTGTTTGTATTTTTTAGGCTGTTATAACTTTTATCTGCTGTATATTCTCATACCTTTTGTTTGTAGTTGAATTTTAGGTACTCCATCAACATTGTACCTGTAATGATTTGTTGAATGTTACTGTTATGAGTAGCAAAATGGAATGTCCATCTCGTGAATCACTTTCTGTAAAAAAGCCAATTTAGAGTTGATAAGGCAGTCTTTATCTAATAATTTAAGGTTATAATCAGAACGATTAGATTTTCACTGGCATGTTTGTAGTCCTTTCCATGCAAGTCAAAAAATTGATCAATATTTTGTTGAAGCTTATGCTATATTCTGCTGCCTCTTTCGTGTGTCCTAATGTTCCGCATTTATTGGCTCTCACTGAGTGTTCTCTGAAACTCTTCTTACTAGTATCTTGTGCCCTGATATTAGTAGTGGTGATAGCTTATGTTGTCATCTCTTGTGAATGTTTTGAGCAACCTATCCATTCAATTCAACCATTGACTTCTACAGAATTGGTCGGGAAACTTTGATTGAGGACAACTTTGCTGATGATGAGATAGAAATTGAATTGGCCCCTATATATGTTCAATTAGCTTATGTGCAGCAGGTAAGAGAATGTCTTAATTAGTTTTGATTCATTTTAACTGGTGTTCATCACATTTATACTGCTGGTTGCGACACAGATGCTTGGAAACAACGAAGAAGCTCTTGCTTCTTATGCAGACATTATCAAGAAAAATCTGGCAGATGATGAACTATCTAATGCTGTGGCGATAAACAATCTAATTGCTCTGAAGGGTCCCAGAGATATTTCTGATGGTATTAGGAAACTCGATAAGCCAAGTGAAAAAGGTGATGGATTACCAAGCTTTAAGATTAGTGAAGCACTTGATATAAAGCTTTCTACAAAACAGAAGGAGGTTGTGTACGTCAACCGTATGCTGTTACTACTTCTTGCAAATAAACTTGATCAGGTAATATTTTCAAATTGGCATTTATCATTCCAGATTATTACATTTCCTGATTATACAGTTCTTTGAATCCATCTTGTTACTCTGTTCCTGTTGTGTATCGATATGATATGGATGCAAATTGCAGGCTCGAGAACTTGTTGATGCATTGCCTGGCATGTTTCCTTCTAGTTCAACGCCTGTACTTCTTCAAGCTGCAGTACATGTGAGAGAAAACAAGGCTGGAAAAGCTGAAGAGTTACTAGGGCAATCTGCGAAAAAGTTCCCTGAGAACGCAAAAGTCATCTTGCTTGCGAGGGCACAGGTTGCAGCAGCTGCAGGTCACACTCAGGTTGCAGCCGAGTCTTTGGCAAAAATCGGTGATATACAGCACATGCCTGCGACAGTTGCCACCATTGTGTCTCTCAAAGAACGGTCTGGAGACATTGATGGCGCTGAGGCTATGTTTGATGGTGCAATAAAATGGTGGTCTGATGCCATGACCGAAGACAGTAAGCTAGATATCATCACACAAGAGGCTGCTGCTTTTAAGCTGAAGCACGGTAGGAAGGAAGAGGCAGCCCGTCTCTATGAGAATCTGTTTAAAAGCTGTGGAAGTAGGGGAGCTCTAGTGGGGCTTATTCAAACCGCTGCTCATACAGATGTTGAAAAGGCAGAAACATATGAGAAGCAGCTGAAAGCAATACCAAACTTGAAAGCAATTGATGTGGATGCTTTAGAGAAAACATCAGGAGCAAAGCCTGCTGGAAGTGGTCTCAATCTGGGTAGCGAACCAAATGAACCAAAAAGCAAGGAAAAGCCAAAGAGAAAGAGGAAGAGAAAGCCAAAATACCCCAAAGGTTTTGATCCTGCTAATCCGGGTCCTCCACCGGATCCTGAAAGGTGGTTGCCGAGAAAGGAAAGGTCGAGTTATAGGCCAAAAAGAAAGGACAAGAGAGCTGCTCAAGTTAGAGGTTCTCAAGGTGCAGTGGTTAAAGAGACTGCGTCCAAATCTAACCAGCAGCAACCTTCGAGCTCTAAGCCAGAGCAGTCTAAGGCTTCTTCCAAGTCATCCAAGTCATCTAGGAAGAAATCAAGGAGTTGAATTGAGTTGAGGCAGCAAGCCAAGAATAGAAAAACGACGTCTTTTTGAAAATTGGTTAGAATATTTTGTTTTGTGGACAGGTGACCCCGTCTCGCTTAAAATATGCCTTGGAAGAGTAGGAATGTCTTCATGGAAAGCAAAATTGTTGGATTTGTTCATATCTTCTGTTCTGGGCGGTAGTGTATTTATTTTTGGCATGTCGAAATTTCAAATACTTGTGCATATCTCAACGGAGAAACAACTCACGTGTGATATAATAAGGTTGAGAGGAAACATGGAAGTTTCCTTTTAAGAGAACCTTACTTAATTTGGACATGGTTGTTTCCTTTTATTAAAAGAGAGAACCTTGCTTAATTTGGACATGGTTGTTTCCTCTTATAAACTGGATCCCTCAATATAATTCGGTATGATTTCAAACCCTCAAAATAATCTCCATCCCTTGCTGCGGCCGCGTCTTCTTGAATTGGAAGAATGAAGAAAGAAAAGACAAAACGTTTTTGTTGTGCCATAAGTATGTGTGTGGCAATACACCTGATGATGACAGCCTTAGTCTACGTTTCTGGGAGCACTCACCCTGTAGTTACCATCACATCTGATAGGTGCATGTATAAGCAGGTACCCACTCCTCTGCTCCCACCTATTTTACAAATACACCATGTTTTGATCTACTTCATCCGTCCCACTCATTTGTGTTATAATTTGATGTTCATCTCAGGATGACATAGTTTTTCAGTATATGGGCAAGGAGGCAATTAGGGTGGGGGAGATCGTGTCTTTCTTCCACACCAACCCGGTAAGTAATTAGATTATTATTTTTCCTGCAAGTATTTCTGTTTCCGTAACATTAATAGATGGTTTGTATAGGATGATGATGGTGAACAAGTGATGTTGTTCCAACGTGTTATTGAAGTTGGAGAGTCCAGCCTACGTACAAAAGATGATGACTCATCCCTTGTTCTGGAGGTTCCCAGAGATAAAATACTGGGGAGGGTTTACTGGTAAGTTTATTTTCCAATAAATTATTACATAAATTGATAAAACAATTAATGTTACTAACATTGTTTTATACAGGTCCATACCTGGTGGCTCCCGTGGATGGTTTGATACGACCAAGGTTAGAAGGTTCCTAGTAGATTAATCTCATAAATCTAGATCTTATTATTGTATTGACTTATCTCTTTTTACAGACGCTGCCACTTTACTTCCTTATCTTGTTACCGAAGATGGTTTCCCGTTGGCGCCGGAAATTCGCCTTAACTCGACATTAGGCAACTGTACGGTCACGAGTGTTTAGAATTCCTGTATTGATAGACTCTCTGCATTATACACATTCTTGTGTTATATAATTAGCTAGAGTTCTTAAAATTAAACAATTCCATTGAATTCCTTTCCTTTTTAATAAATAGCCTAAAAGTGTGTTTTCCTCTCTTCTCTTTTTTATAATATTGGAAACTGACTTGTTCATTTTCTCAAAGAGAGAGCTTTCAACCTCCGCCTTTGATAATGGATCCCAATTCAAAACTGAATTCGGCACGGTTTTTAAAAAAGCTGAAAGTTTCCCGCAGCGAAACAAAGATTACAGCGACAGAAAAACCCAAAAATGGAAACAAAGAACCTAAATTCCAATCACAAATATTATACAGATTCAATGTAATTGCAAACCTCAACGTGCAAAATCTAACATCAAACTATACAGAATCGCAAACCTCAACTTGCAAAAGCTATCATCAAACTCAAATCTAACTAAAAATTCGAAACCCGAAGCTCAAATCATCAATCGAACATCGAACCTCAAGCCTCTAATAGCAAACCCGGAGATGGACACGGTGACGATGGCATCTCCGGAGGCGTAAAGTTCCGACGGAGGTGATGGTGGAGGCAGCAAGGCGTACGGTGGCAGATGGTGGCGACGTGCGGTGGCTGACGATGAGGAGGCAAAGTGAGAAGAGGGAGAGGTCGAAATCGGAAAAAAAAAGAGAGAGAGAGGAGAATGAGAGGTTGAACGCAAAAATGATGTCTCCAAAAATGAGAGAGGGTGCCGCAAGTAGGAGACCAAAGAAAATAGGCCAAGTGAATGAAACCTCTAGTTTTAATTATTTGGACAAATATGAAAAATTAAAGGTAAACTCATTAAAGCTGGTTTTACAATTGAACCGCATTTAGTCGATGTTTATTAAAGATGGTTTCTCAAGAACTGTCTTTAATCATACTCGAACCACCTTTAAAATAAAAGAAAGCCAAAATATTGAGGTTTCGAAATCGAAACCTTTTTCCAAAGGCGGTTCCTCAGAAGATCGATGAAACCGCCTATTCTTTCGTTGTCTTTAATATAAACTTCTGCACTACTGCTTAGGTAATTTAGGAGATTATGTAGGATCTCTCCCCTATATTCAACCTTTTATTCATGGACAATTCATAAAGTACTTCACACACGCTTGTTAACTTATGCATCGGGGAGTGACCTCCTGGAAGCTCTCAGGGGCTTTGAAGGGCACCCTGGACATCGTTGAAAAACCTAAAGTGCGAGCCGGTTAAAGATAAGATTTATTTATTGCTCCCTAATTTACTCATAATTACCAAGAATAATAACTAGTGGTAAGTTCGGATGTCGCCCACAGAGACCAAGGAATTTAAATGATAGTTTCACGCAATTGGACACACGCGTCACCAAGTGTGTGTGTGTTGATAACGGAAAAAGGGGGTTTGTTTAAGTAATTCATCTAAAAACTAACTTGCATGTAAAGCTAAATAATGATGTAGATATGATATAAACGAGTCTTGGGGGAATTTGCACCACATGTTTGACATTTAGATTCGATCCTCGATTCCTATTCACAAAATCACAATTTAACTACCACATGCTTTATCACATGATGTGGAGAGCTTGATTCATCGAGAACTCCCGCGATGACTCAAATCCCGGTTCTTCCCACTCATCAAACTCTCACACCCTCTCGATAGAGCTAGAGGTGCGCTATCAGTACTGACTCTATAGCCCTCACTTTCGTGGTTAATAAACCCGCTCCCAACGCACCGTAAATTAAACAGGGAATTGGCATGACTCGCCGGGACGTCCACTGTGAACACCCACTCTACGACGCATCATGTACAACCTATAGCATTAGCATCTCATTGATTACCCACTGAGAGTTTACCTGACCTAGTTTTCCATAAACACCGGGATATGACTTTCAAGATTAGACTGCGCCCTCAACAAGATTAATAAGATGCACAACGGTATGTGGTCGGATCACTCCCGTATCGTTCCTACCTAACCCAATGAAGTCCTCTAGCCTAATTCAATCAAAGAACAAACAATCTTGCATAGTTTTCACTCCAAAACACGACCTTCACATTGACCTTTCACCAAACCCAACAAAAAGATAAAATACTTCCACTACTGGAAACCCCCACATAGGCACTGGTAGAATATTACAATGGCGCCGGTAATTTTCCGCATGACGTACTGGTACTAAAGTGACCCGGTGCAAATTTGAAGAGTTATGAGCACCGACAGGATAAGAATTGTTGCCAAAAAATCTCAATACCGGTGGTCAAAATGTGCATGACCAGATAAAGACATTGGGCAATGGTATGACTTGTGTCGGTGCTAAATCATCTCCATACCGATGTTCAAAGAGGCATTACCAGATTGGGCACCGGTACGCTACATCAATGCCGATGCTTTTCTTTTCAGCACCAATTTAGTTTTTTGTTCCTGTGCTTAGCTATTTTTAGCACCGAAAATTCTAGTCAGTAGTTTGTTCTTAGCAACGGTATTAAATTTACTAGTAGCACCGGTGTCAAATCAATATACACCGTGTTACAAATTATAGCACCGGTACTAAGTTAAAATATGACCGGTTCTAGGTTTAAATAAAATTGGATTGGTTAATTTTTGAATTTGGACACCATCCCGAATCAACCACGGGGAAAATAGATTATATTTAATTCCACAGAACTGTAGAAGAAATTGTAAATTTTCTATTGAAGAAAAAATGAATCCACAAGTGATAAAATAAAAGAATGCATGAAATATCAATGTTAATACACAACTTCCCATCACTAATCCATACATAACATTCAATTAAAGTCTCTTGGATAATTTTTAACCTGTTTTGCATAATTAGTAAGCCATACCTTGCACTAATAGACTGATTGCTACTTGGGAAAAACTGAATTCCTGGCTTCATTTGTATCATGTTCAACCATG